>JANAVB010033219.1:8261497-8460118 GCA_029216955.1 Iris pallida | reverse complement strand
TCCTTAACCTAGATTTTCTAGGAAAAACCTACAAGTTTATGGGCAAATGTGGAGAATCTTCTCCCTACAATAATTGTGAAGACAATAAATGGAAAGTAATAAATATAGAAATAATGACATACCTAAAATAGGTTTCTTGTAGGAAGGAGTTTGGAAGAAAAGGGATTTTTAGAGAGAGAGAGAGTTGTGACTTGGTGTAGAGAAAAGGGGGGGGACTCACTCTTGGCTGGCCATATGGGGGGGGGGGGGGGGGGTTATTGGGTTGTGGGTGTGATCCAATAACCCTCCAACCCATTAAACTTAGGTTGGGTTGGTTCGGGTTTGGTTCGGTTTAAATCTAAATACTAATCAAGCTCTAAAATGACTAATTAAACCATGGAAATAGGGTTTATGATTTCTAACCTAATTATGAGGTATGTGGGCCAAGCACAGCTAGTATGTGGGTCCCACTAGGGTCCAGGCTACCCGGTCTCCAACTTGAGTCCGAATTGGATAAATCTAAACCAAACCAAATAAATCCCAAAAAATCACATAAAATCAAATAAAATTCCTAAAAATTATAAAACTTGAAAAATGACGAAAATACCCCTAATTCGAAAACTGGGAGTGATAAATCTATCCTCCTTAAAAAAATTCGTCCTCAAAATTCAAACGGTCGTACTCTTCTCTAGGTCAAGCACCCAACAATCAAGGTCTACTAAATTTTATCCTAAGTTATATAACATGTAATTCAGGAAATCAGAACACATGCATGGTTTTAAATCTCTACAATATCGTGTTATTACAGTCTTCATTGGAGTTTTCTATTTAATCTAGCATGATCATCACATATGCAACTAAAGGTACTAAGAAAGCAATCATCAATCAATGGGCGGAGAGAACAGGTAAAAAAAAGAGCAAGACCCTACCTCCTAGTCCAATGCGTGCAGGATCCTCAACTGCCATCGCAAAAGCCCTGTCCTGGCGGGGTATATCCCGCTGCTGGTGGAGGGCGTGATGCGGTGCCATAGGTGGCCTACCCTGTGCTCCCTGAGCTGCACGGCGATGGTTCGTAGGACAATCTCTCAATTGATGTCCAGCCTCCCCGCAATAGAGGCACAAGCCCAGCCTCTTCCGGCAGACCTCCCAGATATGATCGGGCTTCTTGCAGAAGTTGCAAGGAGCCCCATGCTGTGCCTGCCTCTGCTGAGTGTGCTGCACCTGCTGCTGAACCGGTGCTCTGGCCTGCACCTGCGGCTGGTGATGCTGGAAAGAACGATGTTAAAGCTGAGGGCGCTTAGCAGCCCCCGCGCTGCTAGAAGCTCCCGAGAAAAGATTACGCTCCCTCTTGGGCTTCAAGCCCCACTCCCGCTCTACCTTGTGGGCCTCCGCGTAGATCTGGGTATAAGTCTCATAGAAGGAGGGAATGAGGATCTTGATATCCCAAGTGAGCCCTGCCCTGAAATGGCTTGCCCTGATCTCCGGGTCTCGAACCATGTACTCTGCGTATTGGCTCAGACGGCCGAACTCCGCTGCGTACTCCTCCACAGATAGACCGCCCTGCTGCAGATCCTGGAACTGTCGCACCAGGTCAATCTTGTCCGTGGGGGAAAAGAACTTCTCCTTGAAGAGGAGCTTGAACTCTGCCCAAGTATGGCCCTCTCCAGCTAGGGCTAGCTCGTTTCTGAACCAGGTGCGTGCAATGTCTAGCAACTGCAAACCTACCGCCTCGACCTTCAGGTCGTCTGCCAGGCGGGAGGCCCTCATTTGCCACTCGATATCCTCGAGCCAATCGTCTGCATAGACCACACCCTCGGTCCCGCTAAAGTCACGAGGCCCGAGCTTCTTGAAGACCTGGATATCTCCGTACCTAGTACGCGTCCCCGGATAAAGAGCCCTCTGCTCCACGGCTGCAAGGGCCAACTGATGGGCATCCTCCATGTCCTGATGCATCGCGTCTGTCTGCCTCTGCTGAGCCTCGGCCTGGGCTCTCTGAGTCTCCAGCATCTGCTGGAAGAAGGTAAGCATCTGCCTCATATCTGTAGGCAGAGGAGGTGGAGGTAAAAGTACATCTGCAACTAGTGGAGGAATCCGCTGCACGACAGGAGGAAGAACGCCCCCGACAACTCCCGTCGTAGCCCCCGGCACTGCGAAAAGAGCACCCGCAACCCCAGGGACGGTCATCGAGAGCGCTGGAGGAGTACCCCCGAGAGCCCCTACAGAAGCCCCATCTGCTGGGGAAGTGACCGGAGCCTATCCGCCAGAGGTAGCAGACCTCTCCGTCTCCCCGTGCTCCTCGCCAGAAGAGTGAGTCATAACCATCCTGGAGACAGATTGAAAAGAAGATATCAATATGGCACATGAAGGATTTTATCAAAGGAGGACAGCTAGAATGCATTAAATCAATATCAAAGACGGTAAGCAAGATAAGCAAGGAAAGATCCTACTGTGATTGAGTACTCTTAGCCTATAGCCTATCCTAGATACGTACCGTAGGCTCGTAATAGCACTCTAAGTCGAGCGCCACTACGATATCGCACTAATTACGACTCTCGACCTGCATGGGCCACCACTAAAAACGTGTCACGACCCGCACCCGCTATAAGGGCACGTGCACGTGACAACGCCCAGCCCTCACCGTAAAAATGGCGTAGAATGCTATAGGTTTTCTACTCTAAACAGTTTATATATATATATCAAAACCTGTCGAGAATATGGTCAACTCCAAACGGAGGACAAGCAATGAATATATATGAGTGCTCAATCATAACTCTAAGATGATAAAGTAAAGACTGAAAGATAAAGACAACAAGACGATAAAATAATAACCTGTCAAGTCCAAACACCAAATAATATACAAGTCCAAATCTCTAATACAAACCATAATAATAACAGTCTCAAAAGTAGCTGGAGACAAAGTCTAGTACAAAAGACCTACTCTAACTAAGCAATAGGTAAGGTCTCGCCAGGCGGAGCTAAGCCCTGCTGGACCAAAGTCTCCAGGTCTAGGCCCACTACGTCATCCAGACCGTAGTAGGTACAGTAATCTCCCTCATCAGCATCTGTAATATTTTTAACATATCCTATCAGGATGGAACGAGTACAATCTACTAACAACAGTTCACAAGATATGACAAAAGCTATAAGACTGTAAATAGAGAGTATATACAAGAAAATTATGGAATGTACATGTGAGTATCATGGCAAGATAAGCTGTAAAACTAGAGCTAGAACAAGACAAGTAAACTGATCATGGCATGTACAAGAATCAAGAATCATATATCTAGGTGTGTGAGTACTAGCTACAATATGTGGCCGGATTGGGTCTGCACAAGGTTATGATCTAGCCAATCATACGTGTGGTGTAGGATTGGCATTCACAAGGTTCATAATATATACAAGGCGGGTATGACCACACATCTACACTAGTACTCCCCGTCCCCGACTGGTAGAGTGGATCCAAGCAAGACACGTTACGACACGAGATTCTACGAGAAGGGAGCAAGTCTCCTCGAGAATCGGTGTCCATATACTGTATAAGAACTACAAGAGAGCTTGCACAAGATATACCAAGATAACGAGGAATAACATCTCATGTCGGAATCCATGAATACCAGTCTGTGTGACCAATGTATCGAGAACAAGCATATCTACACTAATTACATGAATTATAACAATCATCATAAATTAGAAAAGTGTCAGAGAATGTACTTGCCTGTAATATGGTATGATATGTCTACTGGAGCAAATGCAGCGTCTCGAGGACCTATAGAGAATAAGACGTATCAATACTATGCTTAGGAAATAAAGTCAAGACAATTTAAATCCTATTAAGTCATTCTAGGTCAAAAAACGTCAAACTAGACTGTACGAGGTCAACCTAAGTCATATTAGACCTAACCAGGTCAAACTGGGTCAATGCAAGTCAAACGGAATTAATCTAGGTCGATTTGAGTCAACGGTTGACTTACAGTTGACTTTTGGTCAACTGGTCAACTCTGGTCAACCCTAGGTCAACCTTAGGTCAATGGTGACTAATAGTTGACTTTTGGGCAACTACTCAAGTCTAAAGGAATTTGGGACTAAATTGGGTAAAGTGTTGACCCATAGTTGACTTTTAGTCAAAAAAGTCAACCGTGGTCAACCGGGGTCAAGACTAGGTCTAGACGGCTATTTCTATTCATTACCAACCTCTACAACCCTATCCAAGTCCATCTTGGACTTCGAAACCCAAATCTTGGCCGTAGGCCAATCTCCTATTTTATCCTTAAAAAGGGTAAAAATCTAACTTAGGCAATTATCAAGTTAGCCTACCTACGCTTGGTATTTTGACCCGAGCTCCCTAGGGTAGTAAGATACTAACCTATACATACGTTACCTACCAAAATACCTAGGTATAGTGGACATCCAGTCCATGATACGGCCCATTGTCGATATCTTGAGTATTTCAAGATACGCAATGGTACGGCGCGATACCGGCGCCCTACGACCCCGATTTCCACTCGGGAGCCTACCCGCAGAATCTAATTACGTATTCTAACTCCACGCCAAGTTTCAACTCATTCCGACACTCCGAGCTCCGTTTCACCCTCTAACTCGATCTCCTCTATTTCTATTTTTCCCACTTTCCTCCCTATTCTTCTTCTTCTATTCCCTTCTCTTCAAATTCCCCTTCTCTAAATTCTATTCTCCTAATTCATCTTCTTCTAACTCTTCCTCTCATTTCTAATCTTCTTTTCTCTCATTCTTTCATATTCTCCTAACTTCTTCTATCTTCTTCCTATTCTTCCTTTTCTAATTCTTTTCTAACTCTTCTAATTCTTCTCAACTTCTAACTTCTTCTAATCCTTCTTCTTCTAATTTCTTCTTATTCTTTTCTTCCTCTTCCTATCTAACTATCATCCTATATATATATATATATATATATATATATATATATATATATATATATATATATATATATATATATATATATATATATATATGGGGGTTAATGGGGGGTAAAATAGGGGCTTAAAGGGCTGGAAAAAGGGGGGTTCACTGGCAGCACTGCTGCCAGTGCTACTGCTACTGTAGCAGCTGGAGCTGCTGCTCCCTGCTGCTATTACTGCTGTCTTCTTCTTCTTCTCCTTCTACTACTTCATCATCTTCCTCTATATATATATATATATATATATATATATATATATATATATATATATATATATATATATATATATATATATATATATATATATATATATATATATATATATATATATATATATTTATTTATTTATTTATTTTTTATTTTTCAAAACGACAATTTTATTGAAAGAAAAGCGAGGCTCTAAACGAGCAGTACAAGTGCCAGGGCCCGGAAAACACAAAAGCCCTGGATACAAAGAAGAAAATACAACATAATTGAAAAGGTAATTTCGAAATCACGAAAAATTTCAAAAAAATGGGAGAGTGTGGGCACACAGCCCTAACTAGGTTAATTATTAATTATTATTATTATTATTTTTTTGGAAAAAGGTGACACGCCAACCGAAAATTGAAAAAATTCGAAATTCGAAGAGCGCACTGCGCCAGCACTGGGCCCAAGGGCGGGGGCGGCTCCACTGCCCGAGGGGGGGCCCGCAGACCAAAACACACGCGGCGCGAGGAGGGCGCGCTGCCCAAGGCGGGCGCGCAGCCCGGGGGCGGAGAGGGTCAAGCCAGCGCGACTCCCGGGGTCGGGAGCGCCGGCGGTGAGGCCGGAGGGGGGCCCTACGCCGGAGAAGAGCGCCGGCCCGGAGGAGGTTGCTGCCCACCAAGGCAGCGGTGGCGACGCCCCAGCCCGGAGGCGGAGGAGGGCGGTGAAAACGACGGGGATCCGGCAAAGTGGGGAGGGGAGCGACGAGGCCGGGCTCGCCGAGAGCCACCACGCGGGGATCGAAGTCAGGAGATCCTCGCCACACCCAGGAGGCGGGGGAGGGAGAGGGGAGGAGCCACTGAGGGGGAGCGGGGGAGGGGACTCGACCACCTGAGAGGAGCGGGATGGAGGCGTGAAGGAGACTCGACCACCGGAGACGAGCGGCGGACGGGGGGAAACGACCACCGGATGGCGCGACCCGAGGGGGGCGGCGTAGGGCCCGAGGGGGCAGGCGACCCGAGGCGGTGGAGGGAGATGACAGGCGTCCCGAGGCGGTGGAGGGGGAGCCACGTCGAAGGGGGGGGAGCTCGACCGCGGGGAGGGGGAGCCACGACGAAGGGGGGGACTCGACCCGCAGGAAGCCGGAGGGGGGGCTCGACCCGCTGGGGAGCTGGAAGGGGAGCTCGACCCGGGGGAGCAGAAAGGGAGGAGGAGGGGGAGCTCGACCCGAGGCCAGGCGGAGGGAGGGGGGGCGCCCATACACCCCCCCCCCCCCCCGAGCCAGACGAAGGGGAGGGGGGAGCTCCGGCGGTCGAGCAGCGCGTCCACCAACTCCAGGGAGGAGGAGCCCGAAGAGGGAGGGGGGGCGCCCATACACCCCCCCGAGCGGTGGAGGAAGGGGAAGGGGGGGGCTGCTCGGAGAAGGAAGGAGGAGGGGGGAGCTCGATCGCGGGGAGGGGGAGCCACGTCGAAGGGGGGGCTCGACCCGCAGGGAGCCGGAGGGGGGGCTCGACCCGCTGGGGAGCTGGAGGGGGAGCTCGACCCGGGGGAGCGGAAAGGGAGGATATATATATATATATATATATATATATATATATTATATCCTCCTATCTATCTATATATCTATCTATTCATATATCTATCTATATATATATATATATATCTATATACACCTATATATATAATCTAATATCCATCCCTCTATCTATATATATACATATATACACACACATATAGATATACATATATATACATAGACACACACACACATATAGATATATATATATGTAAATGCATACACACTCACACACACTCTCCCTACCACACAAACACACACTCACTCTCACACACACCAACACACACACTCACCACCACTCTCACACACAAACACCACTACTACCATTTCCCCTACACACACACAATACCTATAAACATATATATATATATATATATATATATATATATATATATATATATATATATATATATATATATATATATATATATATATATATATATATATATATATATACCATTCAATATATATATAAATCCCTAATAATCCTTAACCTAGATTTTCTAGGAAAAACCTACAAGTTTATGGGCAAATGGTGGAGAATCTTCTCCTCTACAATAATTGTGAAGACCATTCAAATGGTGGAGAATCATATATATATATATATATATATATATATATATATATATATATATATATATATATATATATATATATATATATTCATATATACATATATATATACCATTCAATATATATATAAATCCCTAATAATCCTTAACCTAGATTTTCTAGGAAAAACCTACAAGTTTATGGGCAAATGGTGGAGAATCTTCTCCTCTACAATAATTGTGAAGACAATAAATGGAAAGGAGTAATGAATATAGAAATAATGACATACCTAAAATAGGTTTCTTGTAGGGAAGAAGGAGTTTGGGAAGAAAAGGGATTTTTAGAGAGAGAGAGAGAGTTGTGACTTAGTGTAGAAGAAAAGGGAGGGGAGGGGGGACTCACTCTTGGCCGGCCATGTGGGGGGGGGGGGGGGGGGGGGTTATTGGGTTGTGGGTGTGATCCAATAACCCTCCAACCCATTAAACTTAGGTTGGGTTGGTTCGGGTTTGGTTCGGTTTAAAATCTAAATACTAATCAAGCTCTAAAATGACTAATTGTCACGCCCCAGAACCAGAATACTGGAGAGCGGGGGCAGACATAGCCAGCTACGTATATGAAATGGAATCAATCTCGCTATACGGTCACGGCTGTCTAGATACATGAGGGTTTATCTACAAGCCAACAGTCTCTTAAGGTCATGAACAAGCCTAGTGTCTCAATCACAAGCATGTAAGTAAAAGTCACAAGATGTATGATCATTAAATATACAATAGTAAGGCGTCCCAAACATTACATATTCAGTTGATCATGAAGCTAGTCGTTACAAAATGTGAGGACTAGCAAGAGTTTCAGTCATACATGATCAACCCTAGGATCTGTTAATCATGTTACAGCCCGTAGGCAGACAGTAAATAAAGTTGCAAACGAGCTAACACTTGCTCGGCGGCTAAACGTCTCAAAAGAATATTTTTACAAGGGAGTGGGAGAGCAAAATAAAACCCACTCGTTGCCGGGATTCCTTCTAGTGTTCACCATCTGGCAGGAAGGTTGGTAGATCCTCTGGAGCTGCTTCGAAATCTGGCCACACAAAATCAGCTGGATCAGACCCCAGAAAGAGCAAGTGCCACAAAGGAGGCTTCACTTAAGAACTAAAACCAGCAATCAGCACAAGATATAAATAAAAGTAAGAACTGGAAATAAAGAAAATACACCAGGATGATATACGACGAGATAACCATGGAACTATTCAGATAACCAGGTTACAACCCGTAAACCAAACAAGGACCGGGGTTGTAACCCTTCGTCTGAACAAAACTTGGAATTCTCACCATTTATCGGTAAGATAAATACAAGCATTCTGGTCATTCAATAATCTGGAACAGGATCAGGGCAAGATTAGACTGGTTAGACTCCGTACAATCACTTCACGGCCAAGCAAGAATTACGGCTTGATACTTTAACTAACTAGGGTTGTCACAAGCCTAATTACTAACAAGATGCAGTGAGATTGTTCCACAGCCACAAGCCCTGCAGACCATCCAGGTTACCCGGGTTAAAAGATTAGAGTTGAATTCAGGTGGGTACATCGTCCAGGGAACGAATGTACCCTTAGGTAGCTTGAAGGGTGCAACACATGACAGTGTGCTGGAAATGTGCCCTACTCGACGGCAGGCTACAGATCCCAAGGCGTACCCAGGTAACGGGATTGCCTGTAGCTGGGAAATCTCGTCATGACTAATGTATTAATCTAGTTATTAGCCTTAGTCCATTTTAGTAGGTACTCCTGACTGTGGTACTCAGGAGTCCCTGTCCTAGACATGATGCAAGACAGGACTGGTTTATTTATACAAACACAATCGCCCACGGTGTCCAGATTAATTATATAGGTCATGTCATGTCAGGTAGCCGTCGCAACAGCTATTCGAGATAATCATGTCAGGTTATCATGCCAAGTGTACTTGTCAGGAGTGCGCCACGACGGGCCACTATCAGGTCATGTCAGGTTATTATGTCAGGAGTGCACCACTACGGGTCACTATCACGTCATGCTTAATTATCAATTCCAAACATATCAAGTAAATTCGTGATTATCAAGTTCAGGACAAAGGGCGTAAGGATATAAAATAGACGTTAAATATCTAATAAAATATCAATATACAGGGCTATAGAAGATCTAGGGTAAGTAGGGTCAGGTCCAGTTGCGCCTAAACATCAGGTTGCGCCTGAGTCAAACTGCGCTCAAGTCAGGCTACGCTCAAGTCAAGCTACGCTCAAGTCAGGCTACGCTCAAGTCATGCTACGCTCAAGTCAGGCTACGCTCAAGTCAAGCTACGCTCAAGTCAAGCTACGCTCAAGTCAAGCTACGCTCAAGTCAAGCTACGCTCAAGTCAGGCTACGCTCAAGTCAAGCTACGCTCAAGTCAGCGTATGCAAGACATACGTCTCCAAAAGGCAGCGTATGTACTCCATACGACTCCTCATCAAGGCAGCGTATGAGGTCCATACGACTCCTCATCAAGGCAGCGTATGCAAGACATACGCCTCCAAAAGGCAGCGTATGTACTCCATATGACTCCTTATCAAGGCAGCGTATGAGGTCCATACGACTCCTCATCAAGGCAGCGTATGAGGTCCATACGACTCCTCATCAAGGCAGCGTATGAGTCAGACTGCGCTGCGCTAAAGAGCGCGCGCAACTCAGTGGCGCAAGCTAAAAAGCTCGCGCACACTGCTCACTGTCTTCTCCAAATCAGCAAGAACTCCATGGTTTGAACCCAAGGCTTCAAAAGTCCATAACTTGGTCAAAATAAGTCCAAATCCAACTTTTCAAAGGTCAAAATTGGGTAGAATAAAATTCTCTACAACATGGAACCATCAAAACTTGAAAACAAAGAAGTTTGATAGATCAAAACCACCAAAATCCGAAAATAACTAATTTCTAGATCTACAAAAATTAAAGCCTCAAAATGGAAAATGACAAGTTCTAATGTGTCTTAGAAACATGAGAAGAAGCTAATGGAACAATAAAAATGAGCTCTCTTTGTGGAAGCAAGTTGCACTTGCCTAGACCTCTCTCTCCCTCTCTTTGGTAGGTAAGGAAGTAATGGTGGAGAAGATGATAAATGAAGAGAGAGAAAGGAGAAGGGTTAATAAATGGTAGTTGTGGTGGTAGGTAGGGGGTTCACCCCTTGGTTCATGATGAACCAAGAGCAATCCCAAATCGAACCAAGCCAACCCAAACCAAGAATAAACCAAGCCCAGGAAGGAAATTAAGCAAGGAAATCATGCAATACAAGAATAAATACGTACACGTATTCCAGAAATACGTAATACGAACCACATGCATTACACTAATTAAACCATAAAAATAGGGTTTATGATTTCTAACCTAATTATGATGGTATGTGGGCCAAGCCCAGCTAGTATGTGGGTCCCACTAGGGTCCAGGCTACCCGGGTCTCCAACTTGAGTCCGAATTGGATAAAATCCAAACCAAACCAAATAAATCCCAAAAAATCACATAAAATCAAATAAAATTCCTAAAAATTATAAAACTTGAAAAATGACAAAAATACCCCTAATTCAAAAACTGGGGGTGACAAAAGCACTTTGAAGAGGATTGATAAGTTTGGGGAGATGGGGTCGAATGTGGTTAACAAGTATTTTGGAGATGACTTTATAGAGAACATTACATAATGCAATAGGTCTAAAATCAGATAGTGTTGTGGGATATTGAATTTTAGGAATGAGAGTAATATAAGTATGGTTCAACATGAAAGGCATAGCACCTGATATGAAATAATCTTGGATGAGTTTGATTACCTCCTCTCCGATCACAACCCAATTTTTTTGGTAGAATACAGCTGAAAAACCATCAGGTCCTGGAGATTTATAGGGGCTCATGCTCATAATGACAGCCTTTATTTCCAGGGATTTTGCAAATAACTTCATTGTCTGTTGAAGAAATATGATTAAGCTCAGAGATGATGTGGCCTGGAACAGGAAGACATTTATCAGCTTTGAATCTGTCTTTGAAGTGATCTATGAAAACATTATTGATAGCTTCTTGGGTAGATGTAAGAGAACCCCTGTCTGATTTTATAGAGTGAATGAAGTTTCTGTGTTTTCTAACTGTTGCAGCCAAGTGAAAGAAACGAGTGTTTTTATCTCCTTCTCGTAGCCAAGATCTAGCTGATCTCTGTTTCCAGTAGATGTCCTTCTGTTGAAGGAGTTTATTGAGCCAATTTGAATTTTTCTTTCTTCTTCATAAGCATTATCTGATGGAGGTTGACTTTGAATAGCAGCTAGCTTGTTTTCATAGAACTTTATATCCACATCTAAGTGTTTTAGTCTATCTCTTCCCCAATTTTGAAGATTAGATAATAAATTCTTAAGTTTAGGAAGAAGACTTGTACCTTTGTTTTTGTTCCACAGTTCTTTCAAGATATGGGGAAAGTCTGACTCATGAGTCCACGCTACTTCAAAACGTCCAGGTAATCGTCTTCTGTTGCAGGAGAAGTTCAGTAGCAACAAAATAGGGTTGTGATCACTGTTCAGACTTGGAAGATATAACACTCCAGCATTTGGATAGAGGGATCTCCATCTAGTATCAGCCATAGCCCTATCCAGTCTCTCCGCCACATTGCTATGAGACTTTCTTCGGTTATTCCATGTGAAAGCTGGCCCAGAATAAGCAATATTCATGGCTCCCACATTATTGAACCAATTGATAAAAGCTCTATGATGATGATAGTTGAAAGAATTTCCACCTCGTTTCTCTCCAGGGCCTAGAATAGCATTACAATCACCAATACAAATCCAAGTGTCTTTGATTGAGTTAATAACAGCTTCCAATTGTATCCAGAAATTCAATCTATCTGCAACCAGAGGGGGGCCATATAGAAAAAGGATATGCCAAAGTACTTGCTTGCCAAGAGGATGAGCAGTGGAGTATATATAATTATTAGTGGATGATATAACTTGTAGTTGAACATCCGATTTCCAACCAATAAGCAATCCACCTGATTGTCCTTTAGATGATACAGCAAAATTCTGATCAAAACCAAGGTCAACAGCAACAACACTTGATATATTTGACAAGCATCTTGTTTCTGAGAGAAAGATGATACTTGGTCTAGATGCTCGGAGAAATGACTTAATAGTTTGAATTGTCGAATCAGTTCTCAGACCCCGACAATTCCAAGAGAAGATCATGGTTCAGGAGGCTGTTGTAGGCCAGCCGCGCCTCTCTCATCTTCATTTGTAAATTTTGTTTTTTGTTTGGTCTAGCAGTATCATAATCCAATGAATCCCCCATAGAAGAGTTTCTGGATCTCTTAGTCAGACTCCTGTTCGAAGGATTTATGAGCATAGGAGTTTCGTGATTGATAGACATGTAGGTAGATGGATCCTTGAATGGGGTCAAGGAATCCAACAGAGATGTGAATGTTTGAGTAACAGATATTTGGTGATGGTTTGATTTTATAGGTTTGGTTTGAAACTGTCACTTTCCGTTCCCAGAATACGTATTTTTAATACATGTACTGCTTTAATATATTTATTTAATATTTATCATGTATTGTTCTGTAATTAAATCCCTTTAATTTTATGATAATTAATTTTTTGCAATTTTATTTCTGCATTTTATTTCCTGCTTTTATACTCTACTTTAACTATGCTTTGGGTTCGGCTTGGATTGGATTAAGTATGTTGGTTCATCATGAACCGAAACAAACCCCCACCTACCACCACCTCTTCATTTAAAACCCCACTCCCTTCTCTCTCTTCATTACTTCACCATTACTCTTCTTCTTCCTCATAAACAAACTCCCACCTTTCAGCCGCCTAGGCAAGTGCCAACTTGCTTCTTGATGGATCTCTATTTTTGTTGTTCCATTATCTTTCTCTCAGGATTTTTAGATACTTTAGTACTTAGCATTTTCAATTTCTATGGCTCATTTCTTGTAAATCTAAGTTTGATGCATTTTCGGATTTCTTAGGTTTTGATCTAGTAACTTTATTATTTTTCAAGTTTTGATGGTTCCATGTTGTAGAAAATTTTGTTCTACCCCATTTTGACCTATGGAAGTCCAGTTTTGGGCTTAGAATGGAGGAATTAGGGAGCTCGAAAGCAATGGCTTCTCATGGTTCTCCTTCTCAGAAAGTGGAGAAGAAGAACAGTACTTGGCCGCATGAGTTTTCATACGACAAGTCTCCCTTGACCGCATGAGCGCTGTCATTTTAGCCGCATGGGCTTAGTCAGCCGCATGAGCTTAGTCAACCGCATAGCGCTGTTCAGCTGCATGGCTGAACCTGAACCCGTAGCCACATGAGGCTTGTGATTCTGAGCCGCATGGCGCTCATTATCCCCCAGCCGCATGGACCTCAATTATTCCCAGACGCATAAGATAACTTTCAGCCGCATGGCGCTGATCATTCTCAGCCGCATGGCGCTGCGTGACTCCTCAGCCGCATATAGGCTTGCACCTATTCAGCCGCATAGAATTTCCCCTGGCCGCATGGGCGCATGTTTCCCGTAGCCGCATGAGACCCCTTTAGTTTCTAGCTGCCTAGGGCTTTGCTAATTTGACCGCATGAGACTATTTTGTTTCGGCCGTATGGAATCACCATTGCCCAGCCGCATGTAACCCATTCATTCCCGGCCGTATGAATCAATAATTTCCCAGCCACATGAGTGCTAGCCATAATGCCTTTTGACATTGATTGACATTTATTACCATTGATTGATTGACTTGACATTTATTAACATTAATTATTGTCTTGGCATTAATAAATAAGGATTGTTATCTTGATTTAGTAAATTGATCATGCGTTCCTAGTTGGAACTAAGAGACTGGCTAGTCGTCTTATTAAATTGAATGAATGAGACACGTTCATATTAATTATGAACTATTGAAATCGACTGGCTAATCTCGAATATTGGCATACAGGCACATGCAGGCTTCAATTTATTTATTTATTTATTTATCTTACCAAAGCAGCATGTGTACTTTATGGTCAAGGCATGATTATTCCGTGGTTAGTTTTGATTGTTGCATTACGCTATGTAAGATCTACAACCTAACCGTACGGGTATCGTTGTAGAGTTGTGCATATCGTACCCCGTACGAAAGTACTCATTCTGAATGACCATGTGTCACGACCCGCACCCGTTTTTTTTTTAAACGGATACGAGACGTGTCCAAGCCAGCCTACGCCGCAGTGTCGGCGGTAGAACGCTGTCACGGCCATGACGATCAAAATCACAAACAATGCTCATTCACAAGAATTAATTTAATTTACAATGATCACAAGTTTTACATTTACAGAAAAATATAAACTTGTACAAATAAATGAATGACTACAACTCAACTATCTAGCTAGTCTCTAGGCTTTTGTCTGCAAGTATTCCCGTCACTCCCCAAGCTAAGTGAATCCACGGCTAACCTAAAAATGTTGGTTTCCAGTCAGGAATGGAACGAGCACAATCCACTGAATGCAATTTCAATAAAAAAATGACTATAAAACAAAGGTTAGACATCAATCATGAGTTTTGAAAATAAATAGTAAAGCCGTAAGAAAAGACAGAAAATCAATAGTAAATAAATAGACTCATATACTTTCCCCACTGTTAGAAGTACCTTTGATATGTGATCGGTCTCGGGACAATTATGCGACACGGTCTACACGGTCTAAAGTTACACGGTCTACAGTTACACGGTCTACAGTTACACGATCTAAAGTTACACGGTCTAAAGTTACACGGTCTACAGAAAATATTGCAGTAAAGAAACACTGTCTACAAAATAATAATCACGATCTACACAGTTTAAATGCAGTAATAATCACGGTCTACACTGTCTACTTTGCAATAAATAAATCACTGTCTATACTGTCTACAAGAAATAAATAAATCACGGTCTACACTGTCTACAAGAAATAAATGTAACACGGTCTACACGGTCTACACGGTCTAAGGTCAGATCACACATCGTTGGTACTTCTCATTCCCGACTCAACAATTTATAATAGAAAATAATCACATAATCAATGACTAATCAATGAAATATATTAAAGATCAATATCGAAATGCAGACAATAAACTGTACTCGCCTGTGGTCCTGTGCTGGTGAAACCGATGATCCAAATCACTCAATATGCCCCCAATAGTCAAAACCCGTACAACAGTCCCCGGATGCTGAAATAGACAATACCAATGATCTCAGAATAGTCCAATTAGCTAGGATTGCCTGTCCTTAAGTCCAATTCTGGATACAGGGGAAAAACGGTAATTTTGGGCAAAAACGATGTCCGTCGTTGGACCCGCTTTGCACCGAAAAGCGTGCCAGAGTCAACGGTCTCTAAAGTCGTCAAACTACATGTCTACAGATCCAGTTTTTCGATACGAACCCAACCGTATGTCCATAGTTGGATTCTGGCGGGCCATGCACAAAATTGCCCGTTGAGTGGGACCGTGGGGCCCGCAAAATGACGTCCGATTCTACTATCTCAGAATTGGACCAAACTTGGCATACAAGACCAAAAAAATGATACGATCCTGTTGGCACAAGTTTTATCTCGATCTGACGAGCGTGCACAAAGTAATTGAGAAATTTGCAAAGTGCTCGATACGGTGAATTTCGACGGATACGCATCAAATTCGTCGCGCACACGCGACCAATTTGAATTCCGTCAAAGCCCACACGACCACGAAATCGATACACAACTTTCGATGCTTTCGGTTCGCGACCACGTCGCCCGGATTGGCAGGACGCACGTCGTGTGGATGAATTTTATGATTTTCTAATATTTGAAAACGGGTTTTTGCAAAACTTTAGAATCAACTAACTCTGAATCTACTCGATGAAATCGGGATCTATAAAAAGGGTCTTCGAGTCCTATAGGTTCTCTTTAATCCTGTTTAATTAGATTTTTAAATCGCTCGGGGGTTCGACCGAAATCGGTCTTCCAAATCAGGGTGTTGGGACTGAATACGCGTTCTGTTTTGTCAGTTTTCGGTTCGACTTTGCGTCGAACTTGTGGACTGATGGGTTCTCTATGTCGAATCCTAATTGCTAGGGTTTCTATATGGTTATATAGGCTTCCATAAGAACTTTACGGATCGTGAAACGACTAAGGATCGAGGGAGAATTGTTACCTTGAAGAAGATGCGTCGCATCATGTTACTGCTGCTTCCGTTCTGCTTCCAGGTCGCGCGCGCGGATTGCGACGGACCTGGCCGGTGTTCGGCAGCTGCGTCACAGCGGGGAGGCGCGCCTGGATGGCAGGGAGGGTGATGCGCCGTGGTGGTTAGGGTTTTCATGCTACTGTTGCGCTCTCTTTCTATATATATATCTATTTTGTCGAGCGAACCCGAGCCCTTTTCGTGCTGGGAGCCTGGGACTGTTGGCTGCATTTGAGATGTCTCAGCCTGGCTCGGCCTGATTGGCCAAGGGATGGGTCCTGGGCCCGCTGTGGGCTGGGTTTACTCGGGATTAGCCTGGGGGCTTGGGCTTAGGCAGCTTGGGTTTGCTGCTTAAGCAGTTGGGTTCGGTTTATTGGAATGGGGATCTGGTCCAATAACCGAGTAGTAGCTGCTCGGTTTGGGGCTGCTCTCTTTTATTTCCCATTCTATTATACCATTATATATATATATATATATATATATATATATATATATATATATATATATATATATATATATATATATATATCCCATATATATGGTATATTTATATATCTCTAAAAATCACAAAACCTAAAATAATTTAAATCAATATTATAATTACCAATATTCCTATTATCTATATATGGAGAAGCAAGTTTATATCTACATATATATATATATGTATATTTCATTTGATAATGAATTATTGAAAATAGATGAATATTAACGATATAACTTAATAACAATATATTAATAACAGTACAAAATAATAAAATGATGCTAATAATAATAATAATAATAATAATAATAAATAACAATAACACAATAACCAACTTTTGTAGAGTTTTGAGTGACACAATGCACTCTTACGTAATTGGCCCACCAATAATCGTGCCACCATTAAAATACCATTTAAATAAAATAAATACTAATAAAATATTCCAAATTAATCGGGAAGGGGAGCTACACCATGATCCACGGCATGGGACTTCACTCAACGTAGAGACTATTAAGCTAAATAAAATAATGATTGCATGGAGAGAATGGATTCCCGAGTTCTTACATGGCAGCCCTCTTGGGACTATTAAGTGCCCGACAGGCCGGCTGGTTCCCACAGGTACTGCAAATCTGCCACACGGGCAGGAAGCAGTATCTGCTTATATTATTTAATTGTACATGGAATACTAACGACGAGCGTCCCGCTGGGACTCGTCTAAATATATGATTGGCGCAATTGATTGACTGGATAGACTAGCCTTGCTTGCACATAGTAAGAACTGAGGAATCCTCTATTGCATAAATCCAGGATAACTTGGAACTCACAGTAGCAAACCGTAGTAGTTGCATGGACGTTTAAATTAATTTTTTTGTGTACTGTACCTACTCTGTTACCTAACTGAGATGATCAGAATGTCAGGACATGACGGGCCAACTTCTGTCCTTGTTTGGTTGGAAGGTTGGTTCGAAGTGTCGTGATGTTATGTGAATCCTAGTAGATAGCAGAGATCTATTATCATATTCTCTTATTACTGGCTTCATTCCTATATCGTGCTCCCTTGCGGTACTTGCTATTATAGGTCTAACCTCTCTAGTTTTGCATGGCCAGATTTAGAGTCGGTCCCCGAGGATCCAGCTTACTTCTACCTCCAAGATGGTCAATACTAGA
Organism: Iris pallida; assembly: GCA_029216955.1. Taxonomy (NCBI): domain Eukaryota; kingdom Viridiplantae; phylum Streptophyta; class Magnoliopsida; order Asparagales; family Iridaceae; genus Iris; species Iris pallida. Next base: position 8,442,064 of record JANAVB010033219.1, on the reverse strand, counting down.
GGAATGATCGCAGGAGGACTCGAGTGGGTTCCTTACTTCCCCGCTCGTTTTATTAAATACTTTATACTTTGTCGTTTGGCACCGACATGTTAGTCGGATTGTCTTGTACCTACTTTTGCATAATTGTAACTAAGTCAGGCTGCAGTTGATAACAATTGTGTATACTTACTACATCACTGGCTGTGTTTTATAAAGCCAGATATCAAGAACATTTTGACTGAGCGTTTGGGACGCCTTACTGCTTTATCTCACATGTTCTCTATTTCTTTTTCTTGTTTGAATGATTGAGACAATAGATGTGGAGTGACCATAGCGAGACTTTTATGTAGTATGCACCCCCTCGTCTTATTAGACAGCATTGATCGTATTATACGGTACTCATCTACACGTAATACGTAGCTGGCTGAGTCATTCTCCCGCTCTCCAGTATTCTGGTTCTGGGGCGTGACAGAAACCATCCACTAAATCGAACAGTCTTTACTTTGAAAATTCCAACAAGCTATGCATGCAAGACCGTGCCATGCAGTTAGTTACATAATCATATGTGTGCAACGTCTATTTGAATAAAATTTATTGCATGCATCTTGGAAAAAAAATTTAATGTAAAATTTCCTTAAAATATCTACGACAGAAGAAACCCTAATTCATGTAAACATTAATATTTTTTTCACCAATCACTTTATTAAAGAGTTAAGGATGTATGATATACAGGGGCGGATGGGCTACCATAAATTGGGTTAACTAGAAGTGGACTCATGCATATAAAAAAGGGCTAATTAGCGTTTAGACCCTGGATTTTATATCAGTTTATAGTTTAGAGTTTAAGCCCTCACATGTTCAATTTGAGAGTTTATACCCTATTATTTATTTTTTATTTTCTTTTTCCCATTATACCCTCCGTAATCTATATATGAAAATTTTATTATCAAACATGAAGGGAGGGTATAATAGGAAAAAATAAACAAAAAATAAAAATTTTAGGGTCTAAACTCTCCAATTGGACATATGGTTTAAACTCTAAACTGGTATAAACTGGGGGTCTACGCACTAATTAGCTCTATAAATTTTTTTAAAAAAAATTATATAGAAAAACAAACTAAAATTTCTTTATATAGAAAAACAAACTAAAAAATTATATAGAAAAACAAACTAAAATTGTATAGAAAAACAAACTAAATTTTTGTAGCCCCCTATGCTTGGATCCGCCCTGATGATATATAACTATATATTTAGAAGATAAACCCTAATTCAAATCCCTTGATACAAATGATTTTTCCGTTGAGCGCCTCTTTTCCCAAACCCTAGGGTTCCTCCGAATCTCTAAGGGTTTGCGCCGACTAACCTGCCGTGTTCACTGATGCCTCCATCATCGCCTCTATTCGCTGATCTCTCCATCCTCGCCTCTGTTTGCTGATCTCCTCTCCATCATCTCCGTTCGAAGTTCCTATTCCCTTCTTCATCCATCTGAGTTTTAGCACATCACAGGCGATTAGATGATATGGCATCTTACAGAGAGGTTGTAGAAAAAATGGCCTCTTTATTTTCTATACAAGGGCCGGCGGATGCGGTTGCATTATCTTCCAGGGATAGCGTCGCTCCTCAGCACTGGGCTCTCACCGTGGCCGTCAAACCCTTTTCTACTCGAAGATTCATAAGGCCTATCCTCGCAATGATACTGGAAAAACTTTGGCGTACACCATCGTCGATCCTCGTCTTCGATCTGGACACAGAAGTGGGGACATATCTTGTGCGTTTGGATAGTATCGAAACCGTGAATAGGGTATTATTGGATGCTCCATGGAGCATAAATGACGACCTACTTGCTATTGAAAGATGTGATCCAAGTAAATTGCCTGAAGAATATCAGTTCCGCTTCTCTGATTTCTGGGTGCAACTCCATAAAATCCCTCCTAAATTTTTGAATAGGACAGCGGTAACCCGGATTGCCGAAGCGCTAGGAGCTCCAAGAAGTTGTTCACAGGAAGATGAGTTACAGTGGTCTACCTTTGCCCGTATCAAGATTCTTATCGATATTACTAAACCATTGAAGAAATCTATAACTACTACCATTGATGGATCGGCGATCGGCCAGGTTAGAGTCAAGTACGAGCGGCTTCCTCGGATATGTCTTTTCTGCGCCAGGGTGGGCCATACCTTCTTCGCGTGCAGTGAAAGGGATTCTTTCTCTTCTTTGATCGGTGATGACTGGTCCAGAGAGGAGACATCTCATATTGAAGATCTGCTGAAACCTAGAATCAGAGAAGAGGAATTTTTGGCGGACATTCAACGTGCGCCCTCTCGTCGACGTATCCCGGACTCCTCTAAACAAATACCACCACACCTTCAACAACAGACATCTCATCCAACTCCTGATTTAAATCCCAATCAAGCAGAAACCCCTACCATTGCTCCAGACAGTCTTCCCTCATATAATCCAGTATCCAATCAAGATGGTCGAATTGAAGTTTATATCCCTCCACATAAAAGAGTTGGTTCCAATGTTTCTACGGAGGATAGATGTCAGGATAAAACTTGGGTATTTTCCCCCATGCCAAAGCAACATGAGAAGGCCCATAGCGTGTTTCAGCAGTTCGTGATCCATAGAAAGTTGATTCCTGAGAATTCAGACAGCCTTCAGCTTCCTCATAACATCATTCGGGAGATGGAGAATTTCATGACGTCTCCATGTGAGGAGGAATCAAATAGCAATGGGAATAGTGATATATGTGCCACCAATGTCATGATGGTTGATGTTCCTGATATCAATCATACACCTTCCCCTATCATCGAATTCTCAGAGGAAACAAACTCTCCACCTCATACTCCACTGCTCTTACCTGGCTTTCTCAATATCAACTCTAGCCGAGAGCGAGGTACTGAGAAAGAAGTATATCCAGTGGCTTTGTATGATGGCTACGTCATACGACCGACCAATCCTCGGAAATCTTCATGGAAAAGACTGGCTAGGCAGTGTCCCCTCCAACAAACGCAGAGATTTATCTCCAGTGTTCTTGAGAAGAGATCTAATACTAGTCCAGATGTGCCCAGAGCCAGGAAAAGAGTGGCCAACCACAACAATACCTTGAATTCTGATTCTATTTTCAATGTGACTGCGAATAGGCAGCCGCTAGATCAATGAAAGTCCTAGCATGGAACTGTCGAGGTCTGAGGAATGTCTCGACAGTTGCCACGCTCCGATCATTCCTCTCCGCCACCCGCCCCTCTATCTTCTTTATCTCTGAAACTCTCTCTTCACCACAACATACCTCTCTCCTTCTTCCTTTTCTTGGCTTCACAAATTACTTTTCTGTTCCCCCGCAAGGTCATTCGGGGGGTCTATGGTTGGGATGGGATGACAGTATTAAAGCTTCGGTGACATTCTCTTCTAACAATCTCATTATACTCTCCATCGATGCTACTCCATTTCTTCCTGCATGGAAATTACTTTGCATATATGGCTGTCCGAAGAAAAGAGACAGGGTCAAGCTATGGTCCTTAATCAAAAATATCTCAGATGATTTTTCTGAACCATGGTGCTGTATTGGGGATTTCAACGAAATTCTCAAATCATCTGATAAAGAAGGAGGCAGAGAGTTCTCTTCCCGTGATGTCCGACCTTTCCAGCATATGGTAGATCATTGCGGTCTGCTGGATCTCGGATTCATTGGTCCGGCCTTCACATGGACGAACTCCAGACGGCCGGAACATCGCATCATGGAAAGGCTCGATCGTGTTCTTGCAGACGTGGGGTGGTGTCGGATCCATCCTCATGCGACTGTATCGACTCTCCCGCGCATCAACAGTGATCACGCTCCTATTCTTCTCAACTCTGATAATGCTATTATTCATAAAAGAAGACCGCTTAGATTTGAATCGTTTTAGCTAACAAACAATTCTTTCAGGGAGAGCTTTAACTCTATTTGGATGCAGGCGGACAAAGTAGCCGGGTGTGCTCTCAACAAAAAACTTCAATTCACTCTTTCTCTACTTCGAAAATGGAGTCGAGAGACCATAGGCAATTTTCGAGGGCGACTTGAGGGGTTGAAGAAGCAACTCATCTCTATCCAATCTCTTCCAGTCACAGCGGCTTCTATAACAGAGGAAAAAATCATTAGCAAAGAGCTTAATGATCTGCTGATACTAGAGGAGACTTATTGGAAACAGAGATCCCGCTGTCAGTGGATTAATCTTGGGGACAAAAATAACAAATACTTCCATTTGAAAGCCACTCAACGGAAGCGGAAAAATGAGATCCGCTCTCTTCAACACTTTGATGGTTCATGGTCGTCAAATCAAGAGAGCATTGCACAAACTATACTGAGGCACTTCAAAGCTCTATTCTGTGTTGACGAGGCACATCTGTTCGATCAAGTGGATGAACTATGCTGCAAGGGAGTAGCTGATAACGAAAACCTGTCTATTGGCACAATTTCGGAGGAAGAGGAGATCCGCCATACTGTTATGGGCTTCGGTCCTCTAAAAGCCCCGGGTCCTGACGGTTACCCGACTATCTTCTTTCAACGAAACTGGAGTATTGTCGGCAAGGATATATGTGCGATGGTAAGGCAATTTTTCATCGATGCGATCATGCCACAAAATATGAATCATACAAATATTGCTCTCATTCCAAAGACTCCTTCTCCCTCAACTCCGATTGATTTTCGGCCGGTTGCGCTCTGCAACGTCCCTTATAAGATTATCTCTAAGCTCCTTGCTAATCGAATCCGGCCTCTCATGGATAGAATTATCTCTCAAAATCAAAATGCATTCATTCCCGGCAGACAGATTACGGACAATGTTATCATCGCACAAGAGATCATTCATGCCATGAAGAGATTTCCCAAGAGCAAGAATGCATTCGCGCTGAAGATCGACATGTCAAAGGCGTATGATAGATGATCCTGGGCATTCATCAGAGATGTACTACATGGATTTGGCATCAGAAGGAAGACCAATGATTTGATTATGAGCTGCATTACTTCTTCTTCCTTCTCAATATTGGTTAATGGAGTCCCTTATGGATTTTTCAGACCCGTGAGGGGTATCAGGCAGGGCTGCCCTCTTTCTCCATATATTTTTATTCTATGTGTCGATGTCCTCTCTCGACTTATTTATCGGGCTGAACGGAATAATCTCTTCAATGGTATCCGTATCAACAGGTACTCACCATCAATTTCTCATCTTTTGTTCGCTGATGATATCCTTATTTTTGGCCAGGCTAATCCCAATACTCTACTATTCACGAAAGAGTTACTTCAATCATTCACTGATTGGTCGGGTCAGCAAATTAATTATAATAAGTCGAGTATATTATTCAGCAAGAATGTTCCCCACATTGAGCGGACGGATTTGGCTCGGCTGCTTCACCTCAATGCCATGAAGATAAATGACAAATACTTAGGCCATGAACTCCTCCAACCGAAAAACAAAAACTCTTCATACTCTTCACTGATCAACAAATGTGAATCTCGGCTGAGAGGATGGAAGGCCAGGCTCCTCTCTCAAGCCGGACGATCTACTCTGATCAAGTCTACTTTCGGCTCCATGCCTATTTATTACATGGCGACTCATAAAATCCCCCGTACAATTACTGACGTCCTAAATAGACAACATAATGCTTTTTGGTGGGGTCATGATCGTTCAGAGCGCAAGATGCACTTCTTAGCTTGGGACAAAATTGCCCAACCGAGATTGTTTGGTGGTTTGGGTTTCAGAAAGATGGAATGGGTCAATGAATCACTGATCGGGAAGCTCCTATAGAGGTTTCTTAAACAACCTCATCAATTGTGGGCTTGTTTATGTCACTCCCCGTTCCCGGAATGCATATTTTTATACGTATACCGCTTGCCCGAATTTATTTAGTATCTGTCATGCATTTATTTTATATTTAATTCTTTTAATTTCATGCTAATTATTTTTCTGTATTTTATTTTCTGCTTTTTCTTGGCTCTTGGTTCATTTCGGTTCATGGTAAACCAACTTGGTTCGGTTTGGTTCAACATGGAAAGGAATGGATGGCTTGGATTTGGTGGAGAGAATGAATGGTGGAGATCCACTTGACTTTGATATAAAAGTTCTTCTTTCATTCTCTCTCTTCATTCATTCACATTTACTTCTCCACCAAACCCTAACCCACTTGTGAGAGGCAAGTACATCTTGCACACCATGAGGGATTTCATGCATCCCTATTTATTTTTAGCCTATGTTATTCATCTTCTCTTCCTCTACAAGTTTAGGTCTTGAAGTTCTTGATTTCTATGGATGGTTGGGTGTAGATCTAAGTTTTAAGTTTTAGTTTTCGTATGGATTTTATGGTTTTGATCTATCAAACTCTGTTGTTTTCGAAAATAAGTGGTTCCATGTTGTAGAGAATTTAATTCTACTGAAGTTTGGCTTTTGAAAAGTTAGATTCCGATTTATTTTGAGGAAGTTATGGCCAAAATAATTTTAGTCAAACTTGTATGTTCATCTGCAGCATGAACCGCATGTCGCAGTAGAGCCGCATAGATGTCGCGGTTGGGCCGCATGAGACACATGTCGCAGTAGAGCCGCATAGATGTCGCGGTTGGGCCGCATGAGCCGCATGTCGCAGTAGAGCCGCATAGATGTCGCGGTTGGGCCGCATGAGGCACATGTCGCAGTAGAGCCGCATATGGTGTCGCAGTAGGGCCGCATGAGCCGCATGTCGCAGTTGAGCCGCATAGATGTCGCGGTTGGGCCGCATAGGCCGTATGTCGCAGTTGAGCCGCATATGGTGCCGCGAATGAGCCGCATGGGGCACATGTCGCAGTTGAGCCGCATGATGTCGCAGTTGGGCCGTATGAGCTGTATGTCGCAGTTGAGCCGCATATGGTGTCGCGGTTGGGCCGCATAGGCTGCATGTCGCAGTAGCCGCATATGGTGTCGCGGTTGGGCCGCATAGGCCGTATGTCGCAGTTGAGCCGCATATGGTGTCGCAGTAGAACCGCATGAGCCGCATGTCGCAGTAGGTCCGCATGCATGTCGCAGAATAGGCCGCATATGCCTATTTTGGTTGTTTCTGACTGTTATATGTCCTATTTTGACTGAATTATGGCTAGAATTTCTTCTAAGTCCCAACATGAAAGTTGTAGATATTTTTTTGGCTTCAAGAATGTGTTACCAACTATTTTATGCTAGTTATAGACTCGACCATGCTTAATACTAATTTGACTTTCATGCCTCGTCACGAATTGACCCCGACTGTTGCTTTGACTAATAATTGATCATGCGTTCCTAGTTGAAACTAAGAGACTGGCTAGTCGTCTTATTGAATTGAATGAATGAGACACGTTCATATTAATTATGAACTATTGTAATCGACTGGCTGATCCCGAATATTGACATACAGGCACATGCAGGCTTCAATTTATTTATTTATTTATTTATTTATTTATTTATTTATTTTACAAAAGCAGCATGTGTACTTTATGGTCAAGGCATGATTACTCCGTGGTTAGTTCTGATTGTTGTATTACGCTATGTAAGACCTGCAACCTAACCGCACTGGTATCGTTGTAGAGTTGTGCATATTGTACCCCGTACGAAAGTACTCATTTGAATGACCATGACCCACGACATGGGATTTTACTTAACGTAGAGACTATTAAGTTAAATAAAATAATGATTGTATGGAGAGAATAGATTCCCGAGTTCTTACATGGCAGCCCTCTTGGGACTAGTAGTGCCCGACAGGCCGGCTGGTCCCCACAGATACTGCAAATCTGCCACACGGACAGGGAGCGGTATCTGGTTATATTATCTATTGTATATTGTATATTGATGACGGACGTCCTGTTGGGACTCGTCTAATTCATGATTGGCGCAATTGATTGACTGGGTAAACTAGCCTTGCTTGCACCTAGTAAGAACTGAGGAATCTCTATTGCATAATTCCAGGATAACTTGGAACTCACAGTAGCAAGCCGTAGTAGTTGAATGGCCGTTTAAATTAACTTGTTTGTGTACTGTATGTCCTCTGTTACCTAACTGAGATGATCAGAATGTCAGGACATGACGTGCCAACTTCTGTTCTTGTTTGGTTGGGAGGTTGGTTCGAAGTATCGTGATACTATGTGAATTCCAGTAGAAAGCAGAGATCTATTTATCATATTTTCTCATTACTGGTTTTAATCCCTCATATCGTGCTTCCTTGCGGTACTTGCTGTTAGAGGTCTAACCTCTCTGGTTTTGTATGGCCAGATTTAGTGCCGGTTCCCGAGGATCCAGCTTACTTCTACCTCCACGATGGTCAACACTAGAGGGATGATCGCAGGAGGGCTCGAGTGGGTTTTCTTACTTCCCCGTTCGTTTTGTTAAATACTTTATACTTTGTCGTTTGGCACCGACATGTTAGTCGGATTGTCTTGTACCTACTTTTGCATAATTGTAACTAAGTCAGGCTGCAGCTGATAACAATTGTGTATACTGACTACATCATCTGGCTGTATTTTGTAAAGCCAGATATCAAGAATATTTTGACTGAGCGTTTGGGACGCCTTACTGCTTTATCTCACATGTTCTCTATTTTTGTTTCTTGTTTGAATGATTGAGACAATAGATGTGAAGTGACCATAGGAGACTTTCATGTAGTATGCACCCCCTCGTCTTGTTAGACAGCATTGATCGTATTATACGGTATTCATCTACCCGTAATACGTAGCTGGCTGAGTCATTCCCCCGCTCTCCAGTATTCTGGTTCTGGGGCGTGACAAGGTTTTAGTGGTGGCCCATGCAGGTCTGATTTCAGACTTGTGGGGTGTTTTAATAGGATGTCTCAATCACACATGTCTCCTTGATCTCGTGATTCGTTACTCTCAACTCTAGCTTGACATTCTAGTATCCTTTGACTTCATTGATCCTTCATGTCCGGTCGTTTGATTGTTCTCTTGTCCCTTTTCTTAGGGGCACCTCGTCCACACCTGTCAGAGCTGGATAGCAACAACATGGACAGCAACATGGACAACCTGACCAGGTTGGTCAGCAACAAGGGTCAGAACCACTTCATGAGACTATTCAAGAGGAAGTAATAGTGGAAGCAGCAGCTGGACCGCAGTATTCGGATGTTCTACCACCACCAACAGTTCCACCTACCCCTGTGGAAGTAGACACACCGGCCCTTCTGGAGATCATGAGAGGAATGATGGCTACTCAGCAACACCAGATGTTAGCCCAGCAGCGCATGCACGCTCAGTTGCAGGAGCAGAACGTACTACTCAACCAAGGGTTGCAGACGGCATTGGAAAGAGGGGCGAGGCCAGATTCAGGAGCATCAGCCAGGTTTTGCAAGTACAACCCCCGTCGTTTCGAGGGCACGGAAGATGCCATCTCAGCAGATACATGGCTTAAGGATATTGAGTCTATTCTGACAGCAGCTAAGGTGCCGCCAGAAGAACGTGTGGATCAAGTGAAGTTGTTACTTCAGGATCTCGCACGTGATTGGTGGGAATCAGAGAAAGTAGGTATCAGACGTCCCGTTGCTTGGGATAATTTCACAGCAAGATTCAAGACAAAGTACTATGGAGTTGTGGCGCAATTTGAGCTACAGCAGAAGTTTATCAACCTCAAGCAGGCCGGCAAGACGGTAGATGCTTATGCAGCGGAGTTCTGCAGATTGAGCAGGTTCGCCCCAGAGATGGTAGTAACGGAGCGCCAGAGGGCGATGAGGTTCCAGCAAGGGTTTCATCTTGAGCTATTGCAATTGATAGAGGGACACAACTATCAGACTTTCGACGAAGTGTTAACGGCAACCCGAAGGCATGAGATCACCATTCAGAGGATCACGGCAAGGACTGGGGGTCAGAAGAGATCTCACAGTCAGATTGAAGGAGGAGGGGGAGCAGCGCTCCGGACAACAGCACCACCCCCTGGTATTCGTATCCACGATGTGGCGATACGAGGGCCAGCACCACCATCCAGGCAGCAACAACAGCAACAGAAGAAGAATCAGTAACCCCCAGCGGGCTGTACTTATTGTGGGAAGATGGGGCACACTAGAGATGTGTGTCGGGCATTGAACGGACTGTGTCTGATATGTGGAAATCCAGATCATCAGGTTACCACCTGTCCCATGAATTCGAGGTCAGGAGGACCAGTGCAGCAGTTTCCTGCTCTGCCAGCACCAGGGGCAGGACAGTATCGAGGACCCGCAGTGGTAGTGAGACCATTGGCCCAGCGTCCGTTAATGCCACAGGCTCAGATATTTCGGCAGCAGGGACCGCCGATGCAGCAACACCAGCATAGACCACCCCAGCATCATCAGGAAAGGGGCCAGCAGCAGCACCAGGCTAGGCCACAGCATGGAAACCAACAAGGAGGTCGAGGGCAGGCATTCACTCTGTCCTTGGAAGAGACATTAGCATCGGGAGATATTGTGGCAGGTAACATTCTCGTCGCTTCATATTCCGCAGTAGCATTGTTTAATTCAGGAGCATCACATTCATTTATATCTGCACAATTTGCGACACGACTAGGAATGGAGTTCGAGGCATTGCCAGGGAGGTTGAATATACTCACTGGCAATGGGCTCGTAGGAGTTAGTAGAGTTATTCTAGCGTGTAGCGTTGTAGTTTGCGGGCATTCTTTACCCGCCCAGTTGATAGAATTTCCTGTTAGAAATTTCGACGTTATCTTAGGCATGGACTGGCTGAAAGACAGTCATGCGACAATAGATTGTCGTAGTGGGAGTGTATCTTTTGATATTCCAGGCATGAAGAGATTTACCTTAGTCCGATCCGTGGCAACTCAGCAAGAGCAGGGAGTAATAACGACAATGGAAGAAGTTCAGGTTCCGAAGGTAGTTGAAGAATTTCTAGACGTATTTTTCGAAGAACTTCCCGGTCTGCTACCGGTTAGAGATATTGAGTTCAGTATAGAATTGGCACCTGGGACTAAACCGATATCAAATCGGGTATACAGAATGGCGGATTCGGAGCAGGCCAAGGTATATCAGCATATAGAAGAACTGAAGGAGAAGAAGTTCATCCAAGCTAGCTTATCACCGTGGGCAGCACCAGTGGTACTTGTGGGGAAGAAGGATGGATCATCCAGATTGTGTATCGACTACAGGAAGCTTAACGCGGCAACAGTAAAGAACAAGTACCCATTACCCAGGATCGACGACTTATTTGATCAGTTGAGCAGGGCTAGAGTTTTCTCCAAGATAGATCTTCGTTCAGGGTACCATCAGGTGAGGGTTCGGAAGGAGGATATTCCCAAGACAGCATTCAGGTCGAAGTATGGACATTATGAATTCTTGGTAATGCCGTTTGGTTTGACCAATGCTCCAGTAATATTTATGGATTTGATGAACCGCATCTTTATGCCATACTTAGATCAGTTTGTCGTCGTGTTTCTTGACGACATTCTCGTATACTCTACTAGTAAAGAGGAGCATGAAGACCACCTCAGAAAAGTGTTACAGGTTTTGAGAGAGAACCAGTTGTATGCCAAGCTCAGCAAGTGTGAGTTCTGGACGGATCACATTTCATTTTTGGGTCATATCATATCAGGAGCTGGAGTAGCAGTAGATCCCAAGAAGGTAGAAGCAGTATAGAGCTGGCCAGTACCCAAGACCGTAGCTGATGTACGGAGTTTCTTGGGATTGGCAGGATATTATAGGAGATTCGTATCGGATTTTGTAAGACTTTCAGCACCCATGACCCGCTTGACACGGAAGGATGTGCCATTCGTCTGGTCGACAGAGTGCCAGGCATCATTTGAGACCTTGAAGCAGAAGTTGATATCAGCGCCTATTCTTACATTGCCAGTTGGACCCGGAGGTTTTACAGTATATTGTGATGCGTCAGGTAAAGGACTTGGATGTGTCCTCATGCAGCATGGAAAGGTGATAGCGTATGCATCTAGGCAGCTTCGGGACCACGAGAAGAATTACCCAACTCATGACTTGGAGTTGGCGGCAGTAGTATTTGCTTTGAAGCTATAGAGGCATTACTTATATGGTGATCGAGTGGATATGTACACGGACCATAAAAGTCTGAAGTACATCTTTACTCAGAAAGAGCTGAACATGAGACAGAGAAGATGGTTGGAGTTGATCAAGGATTATGACGTGGAGCTTCAGTATCATCCAGGCAAGGCTAATGTGGTAGCAGACGCTCTTAGCAGGAGAGGCGGCGCATTTATGTTGACAACACAGAAGCACATTTTAGAAGACCTTCAGGAGATGGGCATCGAGGTTATACTTCCTAGTGATGTAGGAATTCTGGCGAGTCTACGAGTTTAATCCGACTTGGTAAACAGGATCAAGGCAGCTCAGGCACAGGACCCAAGGATTCAGAAGCTTAGGGCAGAATGTGAGTCAGGACTCAGGAAGGAGATGCAAATTCACGAAGATGGTACCCTTAGGTTTGGATCACGCCTATGTGTGCCTAGTGGAGATATCAGACAGGAGGTTATGGCAGAGGCTCATAGTTCCTAATATTCTATACACCCTGGAGGGACCAAGATGTACCAAGATATCAAGCAGCACTTCTGGTGGAACGGAATGAAGAGGGAGATAGCTAGATTTATTTCCCGTTGCTTGGTATGTCAGCAAGTGAAGACAGAACAGCAGAGGCCAGCTGGGTTATTACAGCCACTTCCTATCCCGAAATAGAAGTGGGAGCACATCACAATGGACTTTATGACCGGTTTACCGAGATCACCAAGTGGTAAAGATGCTATTTGGGTGATAGTAGATCGGCTTACAAAGGTGGCACACTTTCTTCCTTTCAGAGTAGGGCAATCTACAGAAAAGTTGGCAGAGTTGTATATGCAACAGATAGTCAAACAGCATGGAGTCCCTGTCAGTATTGTGTCCGACAGAGATACCCGTTTTACATCGCACTTCTGGAAGAGCTTACATCATAGTCTGGGCACCAAGTTAAGATTTAGCACGGCTTACCATCCACAGACGGACGGGCAATCAGAAAGAACAATTCAGACTTTAGAAGATATATTGCGAGCTTGCACCCTAGATTTTGGAGGATCTTGGGAGAGCCACCTGCACTTAGTCGAATTCTCATACAACAACAGTTATCAAGCCAGTATCCAGATGGCGCTATTCGAAGCTCTATATGGTAAGAAGTGTAGATCGCCACTAGCATGGGATGATATCGGGGAGAGGAAGATGTTAGGCCCAGAAATGATTGTTCAGACAGTTGAATTGGTCAAGGGAATTAGAGAGCGACTTCGAGTTGCACAGGACCGACATCGTCATTGGGCGGACCAGCATCGTAGACCGCTAGAGTTTTCTGTTGGGGACCACGTGTTCTTGCGAATCTCACCTACCCGTGGGGTCATTAGATTTGGCGTTCGCGGGAAGTTGAGTTCGCGATACATAGGACCATTCGTTATCCTTGATAGGGTAGGCGATGTTGCTTATCGTTTATCTCTTCCACCTTCGTTACGAGAGGTGCATGACGTATTTCATGTATCTCAGTTACGAAGGTATGTATCGGACCCAAGCCATATCCTTGATCATTCTGAGCTGGTTGTTGGTACCAACCTGTCTTACGAGGAACAGCCTGTGTCCATTTTGGACCGAAGAGAGAAGATACTCAAGAACCGAACAATTAGCCTTGTCCGGGTTGCTTGGGGTCATCACTCTTTAGGGGAGTCAACGTGGGAACGTGAGGATGATATTCGATCACGGTATCCACATCTGTTTGACTCACAAGGTATATTTCTTCCCGTGTACCTTGATTGCCTTAACCCCTCATGCTTGTCACCTCATAGATAGAATTACTCGATATCATAGATTGTTAATATAGATATGTTATCTGCTAGTTAAAAATTGAAGAATGATTGCTTGCTCAAGTTTCTTGTACCTAGATCAGCTCGGTTTTTTCTATCCTGCTTGGATTTAAAATTCCGAGGACGGAATTTATCTAAGGTGGATAGAGATGTCACTCTCCGTTTCCGGAATGCGTATTTTTATACGTATACCGCTTGCCCGAATTTATTTAGTATCTGTCATGCATTTATTTTATATTTAATTCTTTTAATTTCATGCTAATTATTTTTCTGTATTTTATTTTCTGCTTTTTCTTGGCTCTTGGTTCATTTCGGTTCATGGTAAACTAACTTGGTTCGGTTTGGTTCAACATGGAAAGAAATAGATGGCTTGGATTTGGTGGAGAGAATGAATGGTGGAGATCCACTTGACTTTGATATAAAAGTTCTTCTTTCATTCTCTCTCTTCATTCATTCACATTTACTTCTCCACCAAACCCTAACCCACTTGTGAGAGACAAGTACATCTTGCACACCATGAGGGATTTCATGCATCCCCGTTTATTTTTAGCCTATGTTGTTCATCTTCTCTTCCTCTACAAGTTTAGGTCTTGAAGTTCTTGATTTCCATGGATGGTTGGGTGTAGATCTAAGTTTTAAGTTTTAGTTTTCGTATGGATTTTATGGTTTTGATCTATCAAACTCTGTTGTTTTCGAAAATAAGTGGTTCCATGTTGTAGAGAATTTAATTCTACTGAAGTTTGGCTTTTGAAAAGTTAGATTCCGATTTATTTTGAGGAAGTTATGGCCAAAACAATTTTAGTCAAACTTGTATGTTCATCTGCAGCATGAACCGCATGTCGCAGTAGAGCCGTATAGATGTCGCGGTTGGGCCGCATGAGGCACATGTCGCAGTAGAGCCGCATAGATGTCGCGGTTGGACCGCATGAGTCGCATGTCGCAGTAGAGCCGCATAGATGTCGCGGTTGGGCCGCATGAGGCACATGTCACAGTAGAGCCGCATATGGTGTCGCAGTAGGGCCGCATGAGCCGCATGTCGCAGTTGAGCCGCATAGATGTCGCGGTTGGGCCGCATAGGCCGCATGTCGCAGTTGAGCCGCATATGGTGCCGCGAATGAGCCGCATGGGGCACATGTCGCAGTTGAGCCGCATGATGTCGCAGTTGGGCCGTATGAGCTGTATGTCGCAGTTGAGCCGCATATGGTGTCGCGGTTGGGCCGCATAAGCTGCATGTCGCAGTAGCCGCATATGGTGTCGCGGTTGGGCCGCATAGGCCGTATGTCGCAGTTGAGCCGCATATGGTGTCGCAGTAGGGCCGCATGAGCCGCATGTCGCAGTAGGTCCGCATGCATGTCGCAGAATAGGCCGCATATGCCTATTTTGGTTGTTTCTGACTGTTATATGTCCTATTTTGACTGAATTATGGCTAGAATTTCTTCTAAGTCCCAACATGAAAGTTGTAGATATTTTTCTTGGCTTCAAGAATGTGTTACCAACTATTTTATGCTAGTTATAGACTCGACCATGCTTAATACTAATTTGACTTTCATGCCTCGTCACGAATTGACCCCGACTGTTGCTTTGACTAATAATTGATCATGCGTTCCTAGTTGGAACTAAGAGACTGGCTAGTCGTTTTATTGAATTGAATGAATGAGACACGTTCATATTAATTATGAACTATTGTAATCGACTGGCTGATCCCGAATATTGACATACAGGCACATGCAGGCTTCAATTTATTTATTTATTTATTTATTTATTTATTTTACAAAAGCAGCATGTGTACTTTATGGTCAAGGCATGATTACTCCGTGGTTAGTTCTGATTGTTGCATTACGCTATGTAAGACCTGTAACCTAACCGTACTGGTATCGTTGTAGAGTTGTGCATATCGTACCCCGTACGAAAGTACTCATTTGAATGACCATGACCCACGGCATGGGATTTTACTTAACGTAGAGACTATTAAGTTAAATAAAATAATGATTGCATGGCGAGAATGGATTCCCGAGTTCTTACATGGCAGCCCTCTTGGGACTAGTAGTGCCCGACAGGCCGGCTAGTCCCCACAGATACTGTAAATCTGCCACACGGGCAGGGAGCGGTATCTGGTTATATTATCTATTGTATATTGTATATTGATGATGGGCGTCCTACTGGGACTCGTCTAATTCATGATTGGCACAATTGATTGACTGGATAAACTAGCCTTGCTTGCACCTAGTAAGAACTGAGGAATCTCTATTGCATAATTCCAGGATAACTTGGAACTCACAGTAGCAAGCCGTAGTAGTTGAATGGCCATTTAAATTAACTTGTTTGTGTACTGTATGTCCTCTGTTACCTAACTGAGATGATCAGAATGTCAGGACATGACGTGCCAACTTCTGTCCTTGTTTGGTTGGGAGGTTGGTTCGAAGTGTCGTGATACTATGTGAATCCCCGTAGAAAGCAGAGATCTATTTATCATATTTTCTCATTACTGGTTTTAATCCCTCATATCGTGCTTCCTTGCGGTACTTGCTGTTAGAGGTCTAACCTCTCTGGTTTTGCATGGCCAGATTTAGAGCCGGTCCCCGAGGATCCAGCTTACTTCTACCTCCACGATGGTCAACACTAGAGGGATGATCGCAGGAGGGCTCGAGTGGGTTTTCTTACTTCCCCGCTCGTTTTGTTAAATACTTTATACTTTGCCGTTTGGCACCGACATGTTAGTCGGATTGTCTTGTACCTACTTTTGCATAATTGTAACTAAGTCAGGCTGCAGCTGATAACAATTGTGTATACTGACTACATCATCTGGTTGTGTTTTGTAAAGCCAGATATCAAAAATATTTTGACTGAGCGTTTGGGACGCCTTACTGCTTTATCTCACATATTCTCTATTTCTGTTTCTTGTTTGAATGATTGAGACAATAGATGTGAAGTGACCATAGGAGACTTTCATGTAGTATGCACCCCCTCGTCTTGTTAGACAGCATTGATCGTATTATACGGTATTCATCTACCCGTAATACGTAGCTGGCTGAGTCATTCTCCCGCTCTCCAGTATTCTGGTTCTGGGGCGTGACAGTTTACTTCGTGGTATTTATCTACAGAACGCTTCACTATGGTCTGCTAAGCGGTCAAGGAGAGCTTCTCCAACCTGGGCGAGTATACTTCTTGCTAGAAAGTTCATGTATGATAAGTTACTCTGGAAGATCAAGGGGGGATGGGTTGATATCCTTGCGGATCCGTGGATTCCGAGCCTGCCTGAGTTCAGAATTTCTTCCAATATTATCCTCCCGACGGGAGTTAGACGGGTGCGTGATCTTGTTGACCCAATTACTGGTACATGGAACAAACGCCTTATTGATTCAATTTTTTCCCCTCTTGAAGCAAAAGCAATCTTCGATATTATTTTGACCGGAGAGGATGGTGAAGACATGCTAATCTGGACCGGTTCTAGGAATGGTGTGTTTTTCTCAAAATCCTTATATGAATCAATCCGTCATCAAGCTCCTAACAGCTCTTCTACTGCTCTGGATAAAAATGTGTGGAAACATCTTTGGAGTCTTGGATCTCTATCACCTAGAGTTCAGATCTTCATTTGGAGAGTACTGAGAAATGCCTTAGGCTGTGTTTGATTGGGCTTTTTTTCCATGGAAAATATTTCCATCACAAATTTTCCACCAATTGTAGTGTTTGATAGCTTATATTTTCCATGGAATTATTTTCCAAAAAACTATCATTTTCCATATTTTCTTCTAAAATGGTGGAAAATGAAACTTGTCCAACCCATAGGAAAATATCATTTTTCAAGGAAAATAACTATTTACCATGGAAAATAATGACAATCAAACACCCAAATTAAGTTTTCCATGGAAATTTTTTAAAATTCCATGGAATTTTTTCCTAGGAAAATAATTCCATGGAATTAATTTCTTTTCCATATCTTTTCCACCTTGCAATCAAACGCACCCTAATAAAAAATAGAAAAAAAGGCCAACCCCTATAAATGAGTGAGTGCCCGAAGATTTGAACCCTCCCTCAACCTCCTTATACAATCATTATATATATATATATATATATATATATATATATATATATATATATATATATATATATATATATATATATATATATATATATATATATATATATATATATATATATATATATATATATATATATATATATATATATATATATATAATAGGAAAACTTAGATGGTGAAAATTTTGAATTCCGAAAATACCCTTGCATGTCTATACTAATTAAAAATTGTTCATTAATTTTAATAAAGTCAACTTAATAATTAGGAAGAATACCCTTTGGTCTTTCTAAAAAGTCTTCCTAAGTTAATTAAAAGAATGTTAAAATACGTGCAAGGCACGTACACATATGCTAGTATATATAAAAGAGAGAGAGAGAGAGAGAGATATTGAACCCTCCCTCAAACTCCTTAAATATACATATTGGAGTTGGTAATTAATATTTGAGAACACCTCCAATGGGAATTGAACCATGCCCTTCCAGCTACATGCCTCCAAGCTGGCTACTTGATCTAGTGGTCATTATATATATATATATATATATATATATATATATATATATATATATATATATATATATATATATATATTATAAAAAAGGAAAGATCAAGATTTCCACATTTTTTGCATCCCCATGCATCCCTCCTATTTGTACCGTTGGATGGTACTTTAAGTCATCTAATCTTAACCGTTGATTTACCAATGGTTTAGATTAGATGACTTAAAACACATCCAACGGATGTGAACATGGGGATGCAAAAATTGTGGGGATGTCTATCCTTCCTATATATATATATATATATTTTTATATATATATATATATATATATATATATATATATATATATATATATATATATAGGAAGCGGATCAAAAGCCCCCCTTAGAAAACCCCCAAAAACCCCCCTCACTCTAATCCGTAATTTAATGTTAATATTAATGTTAATATTAATGTTAATGTTAATATTAATGTTAATATTAACATTAAATACTAAAATTAACATTAAACTTAACATTAAAATTAATATTAACATTAATATTAACATTAACATTAATATTAACATTAACATTAATATAAAAAAATTTAAAAAAAAATTAATATTAACATCAACATTAATACTAACATTAATATTAATATTAACATTAATATTAACATTAATATTAATATTAACATTAATATTACGAATTAGAGTGTGGGGGGTTTTTGGGGGGCTTTCTAAGGGGGCTTTTGATCCGCTCCCATATATATATATATAGGGAGCGGATCAAAGGCCCCGCCCGCGGAGCCCCGCCGAAGCCCCGCCCCCCCTGCACCATCGGATCGCGCGGGGTCCGCGTGGGGCCCGCGTCCGCCCGCGCGATCCAACGGCTAAGGATCGCGGGGGCTTCGGCGGGGCTCCGCGGACGGGGCTCCCGATCCGCTCCCATATATATATATATATACATATATATATATATATATATATATATATATATATATATATATATGTTTGTTGATTGGATATTTTTTGTCAAAAAATGTCCAACCAATTAGGTAACTTATAAAGGCACTTCATTTTTTGATCAGAGCTAGTCCGGATTGGGGCTATCTCAGATTTTTTTGGGTTTTACTCAGGACATCCCATTTTTTTGATT
Organism: Iris pallida; assembly: GCA_029216955.1. Classification (NCBI taxonomy): domain Eukaryota; kingdom Viridiplantae; phylum Streptophyta; class Magnoliopsida; order Asparagales; family Iridaceae; genus Iris; species Iris pallida. Next base: position 8,422,620 of record JANAVB010033219.1, on the reverse strand, counting down.
TAGGGCTGTCCCAAAGTGAAATTCTCCCAAACCCAATTTTTTTCTCTCATTTGCAAAAAATCTTCTCTCTTCCTAAACCCTAACTCCTCTCTTCTTCTTCTTCCCCTTCTCCTCCACCATTTCTCCATCCCCAAGCAAGAAGTTAATTTAAAAATTCCTAGAAATTTCTTCCCCCTAGAAATTTTCTCTTCTTCCTCTTCTCTTCCAAATTTTCTTCTCAAGAAGATCGATGGCACCCAAATTCTTTCTCTATTTGTTTCCAAAATCCTAGAAATTAAATTGAAAAATTCAAGCATCCATTACATTGTTTATTTCAATTGTCTGTAGCCCATTTGAATTAAACTACATTCAGAGTGGAAAATTACCCATTTAAATTAAACACAAGTATGCACGAACGAGAAAACTCTGCGTCGACAAGGACTGCCCAATTTTCTGGCAGTCCTACAAACCGAATGGACTGCCAGAAAACTGGACAGTCCTAAGTCACAGCATGTGAAACAAAGGACTGTCCATTTTTCTGGCAGTCCTTACTGTATGTAGGACTGCCACTGGACAGTCCTACATACAGTAAGGATTGCCAGAAAAATGGACAGTCCTTTGTTTCACATGCTGTGACTTAGGACTGTCCAGTTTTCTGGCAGTCCATTCGGTTTGTAGGACTGCCAGAAAATTGGACAGTCCTTGAGGAAGAAGAAGAGAAAAAAAATAGAAAAACGTGACTTTTATACGAAAGAGTGTGATAGTCCTGATCAATTTTTTCAATGACAAACTTGTAAATAATACAAAGTTTAAAATAGGCTAGTCCTGATCAAAAAAGTGAAGTGCACTTATAAGTAACCACCAATTAACGAATGGACGTTTTAGTTGTCTTTTGATAATTTGTCGAAACTTTAAACTCTATGCACAATTTAATTACACACACCAGAAAAAATGCCCATTGGCCCAGCCCAAACCAATCAATCCCCAGTGGTATAAAAATTTCCACTCCACCTAATGCATCAAGATTCACTCAAAACCCTCCTTAAAACCCCCCATTTAACCCCATCGCCGCCGCCGCCGCCGCCTCCCCCCCCCCCCCCCCCCCCCCTCCCCCCCCCCCCCCCCCCTCCCCTCCCCAAAACCATTAAGAAAAGCCCTAACCCTAACAAAACCCTAGCCATGTCCTCCTCTCCTCCTCCCGCCACCTCCGAGAAGAAGAAGAAGAAAGAGAAGAAGAAGGAGAAGGAGAAGAAGGAGGAGGAGGAGGAAGCGATAGAAGCAGCAGAGCAGCAGCAGCAGACTATGATCAAGCCCCAGTCCTTCACTCCCCCGGTGGACACCTCCTCGTGGCCCCTCCTCCTGAAGAACTACTCCTCCCTGAACGTCCGCACCGGCCACTTCACCCCCCTCCCCTCCGGCCACTCCCCCCTGAAGCGCCCCCTCGACCTCCACCTCCGCTACGGCGTCATCAACCTCGACAAGCCCTCCAACCCCTCCTCCCACGAGGTCGTCGCCTGGATCAAGCGCATCCTCCGCTCCGACAAGACCGGCCACTCCGGCACCCTCGACCCCAAGGTCACCGGCAACCTCATCGTCTGCATCGACCGTGCCACCCGCCTCGTCAAGTCCCAGCAGGGCGCCGGCAAGGAGTACGTCTGCGTCGCCCGCCTCCACTCCCACGTCCCCGACGCCGCCAGGGTCGCCCGCGCCCTCGAAACCCTCACCGGCGCCGTCTTCCAGCGGCCCCCTCTCATCTCCGCCGTCAAGCGCCAGCTCCGCATCCGCACCATCTACGAGAGCAAGCTCCTCGAGTACGACGCCGACAGGCACCTCGTCGTCTTCTGGATCTCCTGCGAGGCCGGGACGTACGTCCGGACGCTCTGCGTCCACCTCGGGCTCATACTCGGGTGCGGGGGCACATGCAGGAGCTGCGCAGGGTCCGGTCCGGGATCCTGGGGGAGAAGGACAACATGGTCACGATGCACGACGTGCTGGACGCGCAGTGGCTCTACGACAACATGAGGGACGAGGCGTACCTCAGGAAGGTGGTGATGCCGCTGGAGACGCTGCTGACGAGCTACAAGAGGGTGGTGGTGAAGGACTCTGCGGTGAACGCGATATGCTACGGGGCGAAGCTTATGGTCCCGGGCCTCCTGAGGTTCGAGAACGGGATCGAGGTCGACGAGGAGGTGGTGCTGATGACCACGAAGGGGGAGGCCATCGCGCTCGGCGTCGCGCAGATGACCACCGCGGTGATGGCGACGTGCGAGCACGGGGCGGTGGCGAAGATCAAGAGGGTGGTGATGGACAGGGACACGTACCCGAGGAAGTGGGGCCTGGGACCGCACGCCCTGAAGAAGAAGAAGATGATCGCGGAGGGGTTGCTGGATAAGAAGGGGAAGCCGACCGAGAAGACGCCGGCGGAGTGGGATAGAAATGTGGTGCTGCCAGCAGGAGAGGACACAGCGGTGGCGATGCTTGCGGCGATGCCAGCGAAGGTGGAGGAGACGGCAGCGGAGGTCGCCCTTGAAGAAGGGAAGAAAGAGAAGAAAAGGAAGCGTAAAACCGTGGAGGATGGTGGAAGCCCTGTTGCGGTGTCTGCTAAGAAGGCTAAGGTCGAGGAAGCTGCGGATGAGTTAGCTGCAGAAGAGGAGAAGAGCGAGAAGAAGAAGAAGAAAAAGAAGGACAAAGACGAGGAGAAAGCTGTAGAGAAGGAAAAGAAAAAGAAGGACAAGAGTGACAAGGTGAAGTCCGAATCTGGAACTTCTGATGGGGAGAAATCTGAGAAGAAGAAGAAAAAGAAGAGTAAGGAGGGCGAGGACGGTGAGGCTGAGGTGGAGGAAGAGAAGAGCGAGAAGAAAAAGGAGAAGAAAAAGAAGCATCGTGGTCACGAGAAGGCAGAGCAACAGGACTAGGCGGCGGAGAAGGTACCTTTGATTTTGCACTCAGGTGAAGATAATATGTGTTCAGATTATACTTATATGCAGAACTCTTACATTTTAGCTCTGGATACCAAAGTAGTTTAAGTAGCTAAGTTGATACTTGGTCATGAGTAGTTATGTTATGCATAATTTTGGGGTTTTTTTTTTTTCCTTTTTGAGTTTAGGTAGATGTAACAAATCTCTGGCTTTGAAACGGTACTTGGAGATGGGTTGGTATCCAATGAATTATGTTTATAGATTTCTTCTGTGTCGATTTTTTTTAAGTATATGGAAATCATATGTGTATGCCTTTTAGCTCATTTTTCTCATCTCTTCCCTTTTGTTCAAGTAATATTGTTTCTTGCTCCATTAGTCAGGAAATGTATTTGCTTCCTTGCATTAATTTAAAAGTTTTGTTCTCTTGCATGATAACAAACCATGTCTAGTACTGTCATTTTCTTAGTTCTTTACTATTTTCAGGCTAATATTGCATTCAATCAATACGGCTCAAAAACAAGTGTTTCTGAGCTCTGAACCCATCCTTTCCGGAAGTTTGGAGTGCCTTTGCAATTTTAGTTTGTTTAGCATAGTGTTGCAGTATCGGTTGATATTAATCCGATACAGCCGATACCGATACGGTTTGACATGTTCTGATCCGATACCAACCGATACCGATACCGACATTGACGGTCTCTTTCTCAATCAATTGAACAAAGAAAATTGAAAAGAAGAATGTAAAAGCATAGTAAGGTTGTAAAAGCATGTAAATGAAGAAACTTATCTATCGTAGGTAAACCAATCATCAAGGGTGACAATTATTTATTATGCATAAATGTCTAAAATATTTTCTCTAAATTTATTAATAATTATTTACTTTTCGATACCAAAAAATCTGATACTTCGATCTTAAACCACCGATACAGCCAATACCGCCAATCCCGATACTCATAGGAAGCCGATACCATAGATCCCGATACTCATAGGAAGAAGCCGATACCGTAGATCCCGATACTCACAGGAAGGGTCCGATACCGATACTGTGGATCTTGCTGTTTAGTTGTATAAGCGTATAGTTTTTTTCTGTTTGTATCTGTAATATGATGTTATCTCTCATTGTTGTGGTTGTTAAGGCTATCCTTGTTCCAGTGCCCCTTGCATACTCATTTTTATCCGTACATGTATTATATGGATGCTTGAATAGCACTATATTCTTCTAATTTGTTAGTTGCAGCAATTTTCTGATACCCAAAATTGTTGGAGTCCTTCGAATTTATCCGAGAACACAATGGTTCATCGGAGCTTGAAATTTTCTACATGAATGCTAGCTGACCTGGTGACAGCTTGTGCACATGTTTAGACAAGCTGGAAAGTAAAATTTGACAAATCCTATGTCTTGTACCACAGGATGAAAATGATGACTGCTAATGGATGGTTCTATAGATGCGACCATGATCTTAAACTCATTTCCCATTTTATGGATTCATTAGTATGTGTTATGGAAGATTGATCCAAAAGCATGAAGTTGAAGGTTTACAAGAAACAAGGAAGAAAGAGTACATACTTCATGGCCAAATTCAGATAGCAGATATGTAAGTTAATTTTTAGCATATGTTGTCTGGTCTCTGGAGAGGGATGCAAAGCCATATTGGATGGTATTGATAGTTTGTGTAGAGAATTTGGACAATCGATTAAAGTCTGCTGAGGATAAAAATGGAAATTAAGTTTAGTTAATGTGTACTGTGTAGTGTTAACGAATAAAGAATGTTGGGTGGAAGGTAGAAGGGTTTTTCAGGTACCTGCCTGATTTTTTTGAGAAGTAGCTGTAATGTTCTCACTACTAGTTATAAGATACTCTGATATGATATTAATATAGTTGAAATGTACTTTAGTGTTGGATGGTAGAATTGTAGAAATTTGAACAATTGGTGAACCATAGTACTAATAGAGGACATTCGAGAAAGGGGAGGGGGTGATATACAAATCAATGTTCAGTTGGGAATGTAACTGGTTTCTTTTTTTGGTATTTTCCTTACGATATCACAAATTTGACATGGAGAAGTAGCAGAACAGAAGGAAGAACAAGGTCAAAACTCGTTGGAACTTTTCCGAATTCAGCTAAGTAATGATGTTTGATGCGATAGGTAATATGAGGAATGTGGGTGTTCCATTTTTCAAGTCTGGGGTAAGCTTGGGAAGTTTATGTTTCTCTTTCTGGTATATGGATTCCTATAGGCCTCTTGATTAAAATAAAGTCGTGCAGGAGTTCAAGTAGAAGCAGGAATGGAGGGAGGCAAAAGTTGAAGAACCTGTTGGTTACTTGTGGTATACTAATGTATCAGAGCTTATTACATGCAGATAATTGCAATCTGAAGGTAAAAGCAGATAGAGAGCAAAGAAATGGAGGTAGTGAGCAGCAATTGAACATTTATGCTGCTTGTTTATTTTATGGTAACATATAGAAGTTGATTAGCTAATCAATTTCTAAAGCAATGGTCAGCAATTGAACCTTTCAGCTAATCAACTTCTAAATTCTAACTTTATAGTTGGCATCGAAGGTTTATGCGGCTAGTTTAGGAATTGACATAAAAGTTGATGCGTCTTGGTCAGCAATTGAACGTTCTAATCAACTTTTATGCGGCTTGTTTAGGAATTGACATAAAGTTGATTAGCATTAACAAGCCACATAAACTATAATCTGACACAATATAGTTAGGATAGCTGAATGAGTTTATTAGTTCTTCAATTTCCCACATAGTGCTACTGCATTCTTTAAAGATCTATTGGAAAGTGATGTGATATCCTTTCTCTACTTATCATAATCCTCAATAGATAAATGTATCCTAGATATTTAAATAGCTACGCCATTATCTGTGCATCATAGAGTTACTACCTCACCAGATATGGCATCATAAACTCAAGTGTCTTCATAATAGCAGTCCATTCTTTAATATCTTTTAGAAAGCGATCTGTGATATCATTTCTCCACTTGATCTTCACAAATAAATGTTTCCCATTATGAGACTGCTGGACCGTTTGAGTATTCTCTCTATAGTAACAAAGCTATTCGACACTAAAGATTCTACGGCCTGTATATTTCTACAATTTTAAGATCAAGCATACTGCATAAGCACATTTTAATTCATAGCTCTGCATATCAATTAACAGTGAAGACTTGCATACACATTTTAGTTTATGCCATCAAGAATAGGCTGGTTAGGGTATTTGAGATGGACAGATGTTCTAAATGTAGAACGTGGCGAGGTTGCCTCATTATACCATTTGAATATATTTATTTACAAAATCTCCAAATGATGGGCTTATGCACGTCATTTGGAATTCTGACTTCTCTATAATTCCTATAATATAACGTCCAAGTATTCTTCACTAATGTCAGAAAAAGTGAGAATCACTTTCTTAATTGCAATATGATTGTGGTCTGATTGTGATTTTGCTGATTTTTTGCAAGGTTTTTTATCATTGCTAGATGTCATCGTAAATTCGTCATGATATGCTACTTTCTGCTGATTATGATTATGATAATGATATGTTTACTTTCTTATTAAACGTATTAAAAGGAAAGATCATAGGGGAAGCGTTTATTCCTCTAACCATCCATACATCTTTTATGGTTCACAATGATGATACTCTTTTTAGTTTTTCCTAGTGATCGATTGGTGTAACTACTTGGGTAGTCAGGTTTTGTGCTCTGATTTTGCTGCATTTTTGCAATTTGTTCCATTATGTGCCAATCTTTGTAGAAATTAAAAAGATTGGATATTTTCAAGTATACTTTTCTCTGCCTTGAATGTCTCTCAAGATGACTACCTGATATTTGCATTCAACTATGTTGTTGAACTCTTGGTTTGTGCATCCTGTCCGGTCTTGGGTCCATCATCCTTTATTTTGCTCTTTTTTAGGAGTGCAGTTAGGAGTTTTTGAAAAGCTGAGAAACGGAAAACAGAAACCTACAATGTTTTATAGTTAACTAAGCCGTTTGTCATTCTTAATGGTCTATTCATATTGACATATTCATGATTATGTATGAATATGGAGTGATGATGATCCAGGAATCATCAATGTGGTCAAAATAGTGACAAAAAAATTGGGCAGCTCAAAAACTAGATGGAGCTAGTTTGTCATTCCTTTCAGCAAGTTCCTTACTGGTTTGGGTCAAGTTCTTTTTGGAAATCAACTCTTCGGAAACCATATAGATTGAAACAACTTGGTCGTTCTCAGTCGTTTAAGTTATTATTATGTAATTGGAGGTGAAGCCTGACTAGGAAATGTTAATAAATAGTTCTGATCTCTGTAGGCTTGTAGACTTGCTATTTGTTTTGTATGTGTTAATAAATGTTAATATCTATAGCCATATTTGGAGATTGCACTTTTTTCTTTCTTTCTAGTAAGTTTGAAAGAGCTCATATTGTATTACCTATGTTGCTTGTCATGTATATAAGGAATGATATAGATAGATATAAGAGACATGATACAGTACTGATCCTGACATGCTCTTGGGTCTTGTGTGTTCTGGAGTGCCCTCTGTTGTGTCTGACACATGACCTTGTAACAGTACAGATTTGGAGTGTCCACAATTCCTTGATTGTCACCCACGGTCCCTTCTTCTTGTCTTCAGTTGGTGTCGATAAGGGTGCAACAAGTAGTCTGTTATTGCTATAGAATATAGACAATTGCTGGAGGCACTGTCTGTCTAAAAAAAATTACTCATCTGTTTGCCACCGAAAAATTTGTTCGGGCAATTGTTTTTAGGGCTGTCAAAAATTTAAACAGTCCTACCAATATAGCGGACTGTTAAAATTTTGACAGTCCAAAAAAATATATGTTCTCTTTAGGACTCAAAATTTTTAACAGTCCTTCCAATAGGCAGGACTATCAAAATATTTGACAGTCCTACCAATAGAAATGACTAAAAAGAAAAATTACATTCCTCGACGAGAACACCCTCTCCGGACCTCGACGATGACGATGAACAATCGACGATGAACGATGACAACGACTCCTTCTTCCCCTCCCCGGACCTCGACGAGGACACCCTCTCCGGACCTCGACGATGATGATGAACAATCGACGATGAACGATGACAACGACTCCTTCTTCCCCTCCCCGGACCTCGACGACGATGAGCACACCCTCCTCGGACCTTGACGACAACGAACGATGACAATGTCTTCTTCCTCTTCAGACCTCGACGATAGTGACGAACGCTGGTTTCAGTGTCGACAACACAGTGAGGAACACGGACTCGAGGTTCAGGGAGGGAAGGGAGGAGACGTTTTCGCAGCCGACGGGGATGACGGTGCTGGCTACGGAGGGGATGCCGGCGACGGCGGCGGTGCCGTCGGGGTCGTAGATGATGGGGGGATTGGGGGATGGGCAGCCCACAACAAATTTTTGGTTGTCATGGGTAAAATTTGCTTCAAACTAGGCTAGCTAGCACCAAAACTTGAGGTCCGGGGAGGAAGGAAGGGAGGATATGTTCTCGCAGCCAGCGGGGATGACAGTGCCGACTACGGAGGGGATACCGTCAAGGGCGACGACGACGACGACGTCGTCGGGGTAATGATGGGGGATGGGAAACCCATAACAATTTTTTGGTTTTCCTGAATAAAATTTGCTTCAAACTATATTAGCACCAAGACTTGGACTGTCTTGAATAATTTATGTAGTGCCTTTAGCAATTGTCTAGTTATATTAGTTGGAGAAAAGATAAGCTACCCTGAAAAGACTATACTTTTGTTCCCCTGGTCTTGGAGACCTATTTTAGTCTCTGGGCTAATCCCCAACAGAAGGATGGTGCCACTTAGGGGTGAGCGTTCGGTTTATTCAGCTTCAATCGATCTGAAATAGTCGAAATCGAATAAATCGAAATTCTAAAAATCTAAAATCGAAACCGAGCTAAAAATTAACCAAAAGCGAATCGAATAACGATTCGGTTTGTTCCGTTGGACTATTTCTATTATATAAAGGGTAGGGTCCAAAGTTGAAATCATGGTTAAATGGTATTAAAAATTATAATTTTTATACACATACTTGTCGTATTTGCGTTCAAAGTTGGACTAATTGCTAAATTACCAAAGTTTGGTTTCAAAACACATAAATAGAATTGTTGTTTTCAAAAATACACATTTTTATTACAATATATTCATAGAATTGAGGATATTAACATAATCAATACACATTTTTATTACAATATATTCGTAGAATTGAGGATATTAACATAATCACACAAGTCTTTTCATTTTTCTGTTTTGGACCAAAATCCAAAACTGAATAATTTTTTTTTAGTATTTTCAAAACCTAATCGAATTTTTTTCAAATCGAACAAAATCTATACTAAAGTCTTTGAATGGATTGACAATATACTTCGGAACTTTTCAAGATATCATGTTACTGAAACTTAACGAGCATATGTTTCATGAACTATAAAATCTGACAAATTCTGTAAGTTCTTTCTTGACCCTGGGTTTTAACTGTTTTAGACGTGGGTTTCGGCTCCAGTTTTTTTGCATAATTGCCTATAGTTTTAACTCCCTTTCGGGAGGAAAAAAAAATAACTGTTTTTTTTTTATTTTATCTTTTTTTGGATATAAGGAATACAAAGGGGGAGGAAAACTTCATAAAAATGTCCTACTTAACCTTTCCATTGTGCATATGTTCCAAACCTTCGTCAACTGAAAAAGTAGTATGGAACTGAGTTAATATGTTCCTCGTTTCTTATTGTTTGTTGAATAATATATTATTCATTGGCTATTGGAGATACTGATCAATAATTGCTTTCGATGTTCTCTCCCAATATGTCTCGAGTATTTAATTGGTTGAGCAATTGCACAATGGCAGTAGACTTGGGCTTAGTTTGGACTGTACTTTGGACGCGTTTTGTTCAAATATATATTTTCAGAATGGTTGTTGGACTAGCTTTTCAAAAATGTCTATTTGAATCACGAATGAATATGCTTGAAGAAATGAATATGCTTGGAAAAAAAAATGAACTCTTTTTCTTTTTTTTTAATATAGCCGACGACACGTATGAAATCTTAGACCATTGTCCCAAATTTCTACCATTTTTTTATAAATAGAAAAAATACTACATCTCTATAGTTCGATTACTAACTTTCGCCATCCGTTCTTTTTTTTTTTTTTTTTGCTGACCACAAGCTAGAAGAAAGTCAGACCCTCATGGCTTTTTAATTAGAGTAGTAGTTTGTCAATTCAGTTGATTAGGTAGATGCTAATTTAATCTTTTGTACAATCGTCATGATGATTTGGCATCTTTTATACTATGTCCATGATGAATTTGGCGACCTAAATGAGATCTGGATCTGAGTGGTTTTGCGACCATGTTATCATTACGTCAAATCTCTCCAACATTTAATATATAAAAAAAAAAGTTAGCCATTGGATTGTCCAACCTTTTCTAAAGGTACTAGAAATTTCAAGAGCTAAAGATACCCTCTTCTTGGGTCTGGTTCCGTTGACTGGATCATAATGACCAGAGAGAATTTATATAATGGATTGTGGGCTACAAGCATTAAGGATGTGTTTGAGGGAAAAAGTAAAAGGAAGAAAAACAGAGAAAAAAAAATTGAAAAAAAAGATTTATTGTTTGGAGGGATTATTTTTTTTCTCATAATCTATCCTTCCAAAAGTGGGAGAAAAAGTGGAAGAAAAAATAGATGCTTGTAGTAATTAATAATTATATCCACATATGAATGTATTATTTAAAAATTATTCATGAAGTCAAGATGGTCGAAAGAAAAAATCTCTATTTGATGGGGCTTCTTCCTATACCTATGAATTCCATTGGACCCAGAAATGAGTGGTAAATAAATGGTATTAATTGATGATAGAATTGGTAAACCTTATATTTTTTATTTTCTTTCATTCCACTTTTTCTTCCATAACAAATAAAGGAAAATGCATCCCATATCTTTTTCTTCCTTGCTACCAAACACAAAGGAAGGAAATGAGTTTTCCTTTCCATAAGTAAGAAAAATAAATCCTACTCTTTTTCCTTCCTTCCACTTTTCCATCCTTCCTACCAAACACAGCCTAAGAGTTGCAAGCATTAATTGAATTCGAGTGACTTTGTAGTTAGTGAGATAAACACTCTCGTAGTTGGAGAGATAAAATGCTGACCGAATAACTGAAGATCTTTAGATCGAACCAAGAAAACATATTATTCCTTCTATTTATAATGATAATAATGAAAGTTAAAAATAGTGGATACAAAAGTCATACAATACAATATACATAAAGTTTGTTTCGTGCGTATCGTCGGACATCAAAAAAAAGTTACGAGCATTAAAGACGGGCATTTTATTCCCCTTAGTCCTTGCAAAAAAAAAATTATTTTGTTTTTTTTTTGGAAAAATATAATTTTTTTGATTTTTAGAAAGGCCAGAAAATTGAAAAAAAAAAAATCCAAAAGTGAATCTTTAGGAGGGATGGAAAGAACAAACCATTTTTCTCAATTTTTTTTTTCTAACCATTTTTTTTCCTGCTCATTTTATTTGACATCAAAATACTAGAAAATAAATATATGACTTTCCTTTGTGCATTCTCTCTCACTTTATTTGTGTTTGTGCACCGAAACATCAGGCTACAAGAGCTCAAGGCCTTGTTTTGGCATTATTAATTTTCAGAAACAAAAGTAACGTTTGAAAACAACATTCTGTGTTTATAAAAGTTAACCCTAAAATGATGTAGACATATAAAGTAATCGTCTCCAAACTGATTTTGTTGTTACTTTTGAAAAGAAAAACATGCAAAAAGCGAAAAACAATGAAAAATTCAGCCTAGGGTCATATAGACGAATTGTCATATAGACGAATTGAGTAAAATATTTCTCAATTTTAATAGTTTTTAAACCCACTGGCAATTGTCTACGTAAGATCGCATACTTTTTCTTTCTTCGATAGGCTTGACTTAATTAAACCCGTGACCTTCCCATCATCCTTCACCACTTCGTGGTCCCCACCAGCGGCACCACTCCGTGACGACCGTCGGCCTTATATTAACAATGCTAAATTTACTACAAAATTTTTACAACTCTCTTACAACCCACACCTCCTTCCTGCTAACAAGGTCCTACGATCCCGCTCGGTTCCCCCTCTCCACCAATCAATCCTCAAATGACAGCTATAAATAATATTGTCAACTCTACATTAGATCTGTCAATTGGGCCGGACCGGTCCACCCCGACACGAGTCATGCCCAAAAATTGGCCAATGTGCCAGCCCGTCCGATAATCGTGGGCCCGAGCTAACACGGTATGTTGGGCCGTATTGGGCCACATATATAGGCCCATAAAATAGGTCCAGCTCGGCTCGAAGGCCAGATCCAATAGGGGTGCAACTCGGTCGGATTGGGTCGGACTTGAGGTCAACCCGAACCCAACACGATGAATCATAAGTTTAGTCTGAGCCCAAGCCCAACCCGACCTCGGGTTCAACAGATGAAGTCCAAGACCAAGTCCGAAGGATCGGGTTGTGTCACGACCCGATCCCAAATTATTGGGTCGAACCGGATCATGTCCAGCCTGCACCGTTGTGAGACGGCGCCAGTAAACTGTTCTATATGCAGGTATTTCACAATAACATCTATATATTTGTCACAACTCGAATATGCGAAAATTTTAAAACTTTTATTCAACAATTGGAAAGTACAACTGGAAATGAAAGAACAGAAATAAAGTGCTGAATTCAAAATTAACAAAACTCCAAAACAGTAAAACTAGAAAAACTGGAAACGACTAGCTAAGCGGTCGGCTCGTCGGCATCAGGTCCAAGGGGGACTCTGGCAACACCACGGGGTACAAAACCGGGTCATAGTAGCTATTGTACAATAGCTCAGCATCCTCAATGTCACCTAAAAATGTTATCTCCAGTCAGGAGGGAGCAAGTACGAATATGTATCTCATATTTCAAGTAATAATGGAAAAGTGCAGGCTAAACAGTTGAAACAATATTCTCCAGCATTTTAACAATTGAAAACAATGTGATTTGAATGTGTAATCGTCTATGACCGGCTTGGGTTATACAATAGCGTCCTAGCGACGCGATACGGCTTATCCCCGTGTGTAAGAGGGGTAAGCTCGCACAATATGCAATATGAGGGGTATTGGCCATAAATGTTACACTATTCTCCCAATCCCCACAATCAATATCAATCAATATCTGAACCCTAGGAGAGGGTTCCGTATAGCAATGTGGTTTAAACATGCAGCTAGACAATTACTAAATAAAATACAAGAAAACATAACCGTAACTTGCCTCTGTTAATTGACTGGATCGGGAATGTCGGTACCGAGGAGGAAGTCAAGTTCGTCTCTGAGATCCTACAGTTGAGAACCTTGGCTTAGAACCATAATGAAACCATTCTAGGTGTGCTAGTTACAATCTCTAAAAGTAGACCCTAGCCAGGTTTTAAGTTATTTAATAATCTACCAAAAATCTAGCGTCACAATCTACGTTCGTTATCATTTTAATTAAATAAGTCGGTTACTGATTAATTGGGAAAAATAGCGATTACCGGTTAATTTGGCAAAATATTGTATTTTAAATATGTATATATAAAACTAGACTTTTTCTTTTAAATGAGAAAACATGTGAATTACTAGATTATTAATTATGAGAAAACTTATTAATTTTCCTTTATAAAATAAATGTCCATTTTTATATTCTACGCGTTTAACGGCAAAACCAACATTCTAGAAAATAATAAAAACTACGCTACACAATACAGGGTCACAGAGAAATAAAGAAAAACATGCCTTATGTCCTTACAAATTATTTACATAAATTAATTAATTCCTAAGGCGAGCTCTGAGTGCCGCGAACGGTCCAAACAGTAGGCCAAAACCCTGCAACCAGAATGCTAAAAGGCCAGTACTAGTTCTAAATAAATTTTAAATATGAAAAATAGGAAAGGGGTCTCAGACTTGGTCTTGCAATCTTATGTTGCTGGCTAACGCCTCAACGTACAGGATATCCTGTAGCGTTTGCGTTTCGCCGAGGCTCATCCGACCGATACGGTCGTCGCCTAACGGGGATACGAAACTCCAAAATCCACTTTCAAATCGACAAAACCACTTCTGTAATTCGTTTGCAAAGTACCGAATTTGAAAATAGAATCCCATTTTAAAATACTTTATTTTTGAAAACTTTCCAAAAATTTGGGCAGCATCCCCTATGTAATTGGGACAACCCAATCCTGGGACGGTGCCAAAAGTCAACATAAACAATATCCCGAACAAGGGAAACAACCCAAACCATCCATAATAATATTCCACACAGAAATAATATCCCACAACCAACACAATAAAGATAAAAGCCGGCATAAATATAAAATCGAACCGTAACCGAAACTAATCGGAAACGTATGCATCCAGCGTAAAACCGAACTACCGAAATATACCGCCGTGACGAATGTCGCGTGTATCCCCGCAATAGAGTCGAAACGATCCCCGCAACGGGGTCGAGACCGCGTCATCACAGACTACCTGTCACGTCCCGACCCGGAAAATCGCTCGTCCTCGCTAGATTTTACCCGAATCATCGTCCTCGCTGGGGCGTGATGCCGCACGAGCTTGGAGTTGCGCTCGTGCAAGGCAAGATAACAGGTTCACATAGAACTATCTCAATTTGATAACATAAGCAGCGGAAGAAAACAAAGTATAACATAAGAATCTCTTTTTATTCATAACGATCTGAAGGTTACAAATGCTCTGAATAGCCCAACTTAATATGCCAATTGGCTACAACGCTCATGATCTCTCTAGCTCACAAAGGATTTTATTGTTCCATACATTATGCCTCTTTATAGCCACCAAGTAGTCTTCGGCCGAACATCTCCATGTCGTAAGTCCGAACGCCTATGCGGAAGCTCCTCTTGAACGCCAAGGACTCCATGCCTCGGCACGTCCAAGCCAAGCTCCGTCCCGAGCCGATCATAACCTGACCTGCACATAAACTAGTGGGGGATTAGTGCTTTCGTCCTCGCTTCGCACTGATCAAGACACGCTCGCACCCAAACCAACACTCAATTCATTTAGTGAACATGCATCTTACTTTGTGGTCTTTCTATTTAGCCTTAGGATCAGTTTCATGGCAAAACTTAACATAGCACATTATCGTAAATGTGTCCCAAACCGTGTTCCTGCAGCAGATACAGTTAGCCATAATATGAACATAAACATAGTGCTCGTGCACATCTCCGTCCCATTTTCCTTAGCCTGCAGTGGTTAGAACTTAACATAAGGGAACATACGAATCACTTAACCGACCAATCATAAACGTAAACATATGCATAATGGGTGGCAGGCCCTGCGCCTGCACCCAGCTCTCATCTCAGCCCACCGGCCCTATCTATATGAAGGTCACGGTGTTTCACACCGTAATGGACTTGGCATCTCTTATGTGTAAGCCTACAATCGCTTCGATACGGGTTGCTAGCCCAATATCCGAAGGATTCCAAACTTACGAATATCATAGCTTATCACGGCACTGGACGGTCGCAATCCGTCCGAATGTTGTGCACCATAAATACCACACATAATTCCCTCCTAGGCCGAACGGTCCCGGCGCCCCGGCGTAACCGTTCGAGGGAAGTCGTACCGTACACGGGCCATCCGAGTCCATTGACCATGCAATACGTACCATATCATACAATCCATAGCATACAAACCGATCTCGTATTTCATAAACATAGTCTCGCACATAAACGGTTTCCCGTGCCATAAACGGTTTCCCGTGCCATAAACATAATCCACCATTCATATGGGGAGCTCCGTCGGCGTTATGCCCCAACACGTCCATATTGATGCACGACGCCCAACGGTTTAGTCATCTCGTACTCATATTCAATGCGTACCATTCGTAAGTTATTCTCATAGCATAATTCCGTATTATTTAGTCTTTTCATAGCATAAGTGCCCGAGGGCACGCTCAGCGCCGTATTCAATATTCTACGCCTAGTGTTCAATGTTCTCGGAGCCGTGCACATGATGCACATCTCAATATCATCTTTCAATGTTCTACCATCATTGCCCTACCGCGACCCGTGCACTCGATGCACGTCGTTCAATTGTTCGATTGTTCAATGTTCTATCTTAGTGTTCGACACATACTTGGACCTTTCGTCGCTGAGCCACGCTCGCTAACTCGATAACATCTTACGCATACAATAACACATTTTATTAGACGTGAAGGAATAGGGAGAGAGAGTCAAGAACCCGCCCACCTTAAGCCGATACGCCTTGTCGTTTCGCTGAGTTGAAGCGTCTCGCTTCCATAACTCGATCGCATAGCTAACTCCCGGACTTAGCCATTCCTTTGAACTACTCGGTTGATTTGGCCTATCGCGCCCTTACCACGATCCGTAATCCAGTATAAAGGCATAGCCTGCACACCAGATCAACTAACATTAGCACTTGCTCGAACGGAACTTATCCTTTGCATCGATTTGATTCATAGATTCCAACCGACTCAAAGCTTACCTTTGGCCAACGTAACTCTTGCATCGATTCCTATCGATACTTCATCGGGTCAACGCAACTCTTCGAGTCAACGACTCATCATAATGCACCGGGCGGAGCGGGGCATTACATAATATATCACTCAAAATCAGGTTCGTCCTCGAACCGAAACCAACACTTAATCCAAGTGCCTCGCATAGATCGCTTCACGATCTCGTGCTACTATCGTTGGAATCATACAACTTAGTTTGGATCATACACATATTTTAGGCGTCCCACCAATATATGCATTTCAGCCAAGCTCAGTTGTAGGATATCGGGACAACTAACAAGCTTAACTTAAATCCTCAAGCATCCATCGGTCCGTACTCGACTTAGTCATATCTTAGCGCCTATTCCCAAAATACTCTTCGTATGCATCATCCCATAACATGCGATCATCTTCCAACATCTTGCACATAACTTAATTCAACCATAACTTCGATCTCGTAAGTTTCTCGCCGGTCACCTAACACTCGCATTACACTGAGTCATTGCGCATCCGATCGCAACAATTCTCTGCAACGCCTATTCGTCCAACCGTTTCTATCTCTCGAATAACTCAAGTCTTTCATCCAATCATTCATAAAATTTGCCCTTAACGACATGGACTACGTCCACATGTCTCAAATTCCTTTGCCTACCATCCGTACTAAGTCTCGCACACAACTATCCCAACACGATCCACATTCTTTCGCTCTATCCATACATTGCGTCTGGGGCTACCCCCGCTAGGTAACTTATCCAGACATCGTACTTAATCTCTCCCGACACAAGAGGTCAACTTGAGTCTCCGATGCTCAAAGACAACAATCTTTCCGACCCAAGGTCTCTTACGATACACTCGTCTCTTACTCTCAATCGAATATGAATCCCATACTCAATTTCGAGTCATTCCCGACTAGTTCGTCCCATAACTTAAATCGTGCGCTCAACACACATAGCCTAACCGTTACTCAAGCCGATCTACGACACAACTCTTAGGGTCGTTCTACTATCCGTCGCTCTCGCGCATTGCAAAATTCTTGCAATCGCCTTACCGCGTCACTATACTAGGTACGTTCCTCAACATATACTCGATCATCGACTAACCCAGTCTATCTACGTATCCATTCGATCGATCATAGACTTTTCTAACCATATCGTTCTAGTACTCGCTAACTTTCGAGACACGATACTCACTCGCTTAGACTTATCCTCAACATGCACTACCTCATTCCTTACCCTTCTTATGCGACTTCTTTAGGGTCATCCTATGGGACTTCAACATTCACTTGATTTGGCGGTCAAGTCTTCTAGGGTCATCTGCCCCGAAACTACGCTCGATAATTGAAGATTATCAACGAGGGACAGTTACAACGAACCATGCTATGTCCTATTACGGAGCCAAATCAATTTCCGATAATTCCTATGGGACTTTACCCAATCCGACATACCAATCCATAATTTATCCATCCCCGCGCAACTGATGCGCCGTTGCTACTCGAATGACTCATGCACTTGTGCGCCGTTACTACTCGAATCACTTATGCATTACCGTCGACTATCTTGCTAATCGTACGACATCTACTCGCCTCAGGTTCGAATTTACCTATCCGTAATCACAGTCCGACACATTCCATACTCCTCGAAACCATCCTCGAACAACTTTCGCATCAAACCACAAGTCCATATCAAATTTGCCACGCCTTGCAAGTTCGATCATCCCCGCTGGATGAATCACCATACCAACGCTCACGCGGAATGATCGCCCTAATTTGGCGTGACGCATGTACGATGCTGGAGTTGCACTCGCATAAGACAAGAATGTCAACATAGTGGTTATCCACGAATCAATCCAGACACTTTCGATTTCATCCGAGTAACATTCATCCACTCTTAAATTTTTCGAAGCACTCGTACCAATGTCATCCAAATCGACATCAACTTAACTTGCATCTTATTCATCAAACAACAATGCTCAACATAATTTTCGTTCATTCGATCAGAGTATCCCCGAGTTATTACATATCGTCTTTGATACGCCTCAATACCATCGTCGATATGCATAACTTGAACATCTTCCTTTCTCATAAGCTCAAACCCGTTGCAATCATTGCCATTATCCGAACTCAAATACGAATCAAGTCTCGCACTTATCAAGATCCATTCAGTTGTAACTACTTAACATCGTCGCGACACAATTTTAATTTCACATATCCATTCTCATATCCCTAACTTGCACTTCTAATCGTGCTACCGACTCCTCGCGCTAACCCAATTTCGTTCGCACGATTTCTCCGTGCCTACTCAATTCGTTCCGAATGGTTTTCGTACCGACTTAACTCAACTCGACCGAGTCGACTATTTCCTCGACGCAATATTTCCTTGCCATACTCAGCCTATCGTTCGACTTATACTTAAGGACTCCTCGTCCGACGTATCCATAGATGCGACTTCGCACATAATCGTTCAACTCAATTCATCGAAGCATACTTGCATCGACTTCTCTCAAGTCATTCCCACTCAAGTCTCGGTATTACTCCGTCCGTTGCGGACAAACCTATCGTAACAACATAATCGTCTCGACGAAGTCTATCGCAAGTCACCAATCGGCTTAACATAGATATCGCTAAGTGGTATCCCATATACCACTCAGGATCGAGCCTATCGTTATCGATACAATACTTCGTTATACTTGTTCGCATAATTGGTATTGCATATACCACTCGAAATCGAGTCATTACTCGACATCATATTCCGCATAGGTCCGACATCTATTTCTCAATCAACTATTCCGTATGGCGATCCTCTGATCCCACCTCTAGCGTTAGCTCAAGTTTGACACACATTCAATCTAACCGTACCATGGCGATCGTATCGATCACGCCCGCAACATTCGCTTACTCGCAGCTCAACGCGACATACGGCCAACATAAACGTTCGCCTACTCCAACTCGACTTAGCAACCAACTCGACTCGTACTATCGCATCCGCGATCTTCCAATCTCACACGTTGCAACCCGTGCAACAACTCATTCTCGATGCTTAAGGTCATTTCTCAATCTCGCGCAACATATCGTTATCCATCCGCATAGCCATACAACACGTATCATACCATACCGACTCGTTGCGCTGATGCAACGAACGATTCACGACTTGTTGCACTCCGTGCAACCAACAACACATAACCATTCGCGTAGCCACATAATACGCATCGTCTCACATATCGATCCGTTGCACTTCGTGCAACCAACAACACATATCTCCTCGCACTTCGTGCGACCAACAACACATAGCTCCTCGCACTTCGTGCGACCGATAACACATATATCGTTGCACTTCATGCAACCAACATCACCATATTCGTTGTACTTCGTGCAATCAACGACTCATAACTTTCTTACACTTCGGGAAACCATAATCTCGTAATCCGTTGCACTTCGTGCAACCAACACTCTCCGATGGCACCGGAGATAGCGTGATAGTCACGACATACTTGTGGCAGACATTCTTCCTTAATATAGACTTATTGTATGGAACATCCAATGTAGCGTCGAGCAGATCCATGAGCCATGCGGTTGCGGAAACAGCTTAGAGTCAACTGAATTCGATAGCGAAGCAACTGTAGTGTCCCGTCCCGCAAAGTCAATCGGAGGAATCGAAACGCCGACGGCGTTCGGTCTTAGCCTTGCAACGGCTTGCTCGGAGACATCGCTCAGGTGGGGTAGTTTCGGTGAACTCTCCTCATCTTTGCCTTCACATAATAAATCGTGTTTTCAACTTGCACAAGTTAGGCTTGATAATAAAAGCTACGCATCCACATAGCTAAGGGAATAATCCCGACGGTTTGAATCGAGTTAGAACATGGAGTACGTCCCACTGTCGGCTTAGAGTTGGTGTACGGCGTGCTTTGAAAATGACACTCGGTCCTTCGTCCCGTGGCTTGGGAGAAGGAAAGTTGGTCTGCGGTACAAAAGCTGAGAGTTAGCCTAAGTCATAGGCGTCGCCGCACAAATGCTTGCTAAAGCATGCACGGTTCTGTCCCGCAAGGCTTGGCATAGCCTTTGCTCGTCCCTTGGGTTAAGTTGTAGGCTTGAGTGAGTTAGGCAAAGTAATGCCGGTCGACCTAAGTTATTCTACGTGCTGTCCCGCTCATTCTGCGGTTGTCAAGTTAAATAGTCCCACGATTCCAAGGCCCGTCATATGGAGTATGACATGGGCGATAGCGTCGCGTAGAACACGAGTCGGTTTAAGGCACGAGCCACGGTTGGTTCAGTGGAAAGTTATCCACGGTCGGTCTACACTCAAGGAAACACGTTATATTCAAGTTAAGTTGGAAGGCTATGCAGTAGCCGTTCCCTGAGTTCAAAGAATGTTAAGTCTAAGCTATGGTTAGTCGCCGAGGCAACCCTGGTTAGGGGCTCTGCAAAGGAAGTATGAAAAAATGGAAAGAGTAAAACAACCAAGTAAAAGAATTGATCACATAACAAGCCCAAACTGTATTCTAAAACACTCCATGTAACCCTTATGAACTTGGACACTTGTCGACAAGGGGTGGTTTCTTCGAGCGGAGACCCGCGGCCACGGGACCGTCTCGGCCTAGGAAGAAACAAGTTGTAGCCGAGCTGGGTAATAGGCAACGCTGGTTAGGCGATCGGTATGTCGGGGACTTTCATCGGGGCTCGCTACTTGCGTTGAAAGGGTCCCGAGTACCAGGCTACGTCCAAGGCGGCTGGTTAGGCCAATCCCATAACAAATACTTAATAATAATTGTTTTCAACTAACATGGTAAGTTTGGTGTCGGCACGGGCGGCAATCCGTATGTGTGCCTTTGGATTGAGTTGAATATGTATGAGTTAAAAAGACACAATGTCGGAGCCTAAGATTGGGCTACAGCGAAGGCGACGTGCTTCGGCACGAGACGTGGCGTCGAGTGTTAAGTCGTTGGCATAAAGTTGCATGTGTTAGGCTTGAGCTGTCGCGAGTTAAGTCGAGAAGGGCCGTAGGGCTAGTTGTGTAAAGTTACGTTGAATTGTTGGGCTCGGCCTCGAAATATGAGGCACGGCCGCGTTGTCACGACACAAGTGTAGCCGAGACTAAGCAAGGAGGCACTGCCTCGGAGGTATTGAAGCACAAATCGAGTTCATGGCACGACCGAGTCGTTACGTCCCAGAGTTTGGCACAAATGAGTATAAGTCGGTGCGTCAACAATACAAGCACGAGAAAGGTCTAGAGGCAAGGAAATGGAGTCCTTCGTGTAGCTGCGTCTCCGATTATGGCCGTAAGGCAAACACGACTTGATAGGTTAACGTTGTTGGCACGAGAAGTGGTCTAGCGACAAAGTATGAGTTAACGTTGACATTACAAGCACGGGATGGTTCTGATACACAAGTTGCGCTAAGGCGCCGGTCCTAAAACTGATCCTAAGGCAAGACTAGAAAGACAATCGAAAGGGATTTAAGCTGCACAAAGTAAATGAAACGTGTAGGTTTTGTATGGGTGGGCGAGAAGCTCACTCCACCAGTACAGTGGTACTGACACCCACACAGTATTTATGTGCAGGCACAGGTAGAAGCTCGTGGCGCGGAGCTCGCTTGGATGCGTCGAGGCACGGAGTTCCTTGGCGAGTCGAAGCGTGCGGTCGCGTGATCTGAAGACTTATACAGGACATAATGTATGGACATCGCCTTCCGAAGCTTCCGCTGGAAATCAAGTATTGTATCGGGAGATGAGAGAGAGCAGAGTGACTTGTAAAATGAGAGAAAAGTGAGACTTGAGAGACTTGTAATTGGCCTTGCGCCCACAATGTAATCCTTGAATTCAATATCAATAAAAGAGCTTTCTTTGAAATACTTGTGTTCATGTGTTCTTTAAATTCCGCTGCAATATATTCAATGTCTCTGCACGGGACTTCTGTGCGACGACCCCGTCGTAGCCGCTACAATCGGCCGTTATGGAACCCGCCTTGCACGAGCGCAATCTAGGCTCGTGCGGCATCACGCCTTAGCGAGGACGATCGCTCCTACGGGAGCGGGGCGTGACATAGTGGTATCAGAGCACGGCTTTACGTCCTTGGACCGTCGATTGAATTCTTTAACTTCGATGTTTCCGCAAAACTCTGTTGCTTCCGCAAGTTGTTATCTTTGGTGCGCTCTCTCTCAAATGTCCCTCGGCATGTCCATACAATAAGTCTAAATATTTTCGAAAGCCCGTACAAGCGTTCAATCTAATGCGTCGATAGGGCCTTTGTGCCGAACGTTGCAAACTTGACTCGATAGGAAATATGTGCTAATGTTAGCAAAGTCGCACGTGTGCCCGAATAGTCCTACGTTAACCTTAAGCAAGTCGCGTGCATGCCTAATTAGTCCAACGTTGACCCTAGCAATTGAGCGTGCAAACTCGGAATGTAGTCCGCACAGGATGGCTATGCACACGGCCTTTTGGCTAAGTTTTGTTTCGCGTCGCGCACCTTGACCCTTGGTGCAAACGAGTTGCGAGCGATATCAAGTATCGTTCGGTCAGGAACGGAGATATACTTAGAGTGTCTATCGATAGGAAAGCTATCGGACTAACGCTTAGGCGTACACGAAAAGATTGATTTGGATTTCGAGGAAATAGTACGAACGACTTAGTGCGTCGATGCGACGCGAGCGACTACGCTAGCGATTCGTCGAACGAATCTGAAGGATGTCTTAGCGAATGACGCGAACGTGATTGAGGACTAGAACTTATGGCTTGAATCCGAGTGGTGTATGCGATAGGTTCGGAGAAGAATAAGAATGAGTGTCGACGACTAGTCGAGTGGCTCGAATCCGAGTGGTGTATGGTTCGTCGTGGAAATTGTTCGAGTGAATATTGAGGATTACGAGTATGTCGGCGAGGCGATGCAATCGCACAAAGCCTTAGAACGCGTCACGCTTAGTTGGTCGTGACTTCGAATGCCCCGAACGAGCGTCTCGTTCGGACAACTTGTGAATGAGCAATGCGAGTTAGAAAACGATTCGGAACGATGAATGAAAATGAATGGTCTTGATCGAGGAAACTTAGAGGATCGTACGCGCGATATCGGATTGATACAACTGAAATGCAACTTGAGTTTTGAATAACGATCTTGAAACGAGCTTGAGGAAAAGCGACTGAACTTGATCTTGAGTATCGAGAAATATTGAGGATTTTCCAACTCGGACAATGGCATCAGTCGCACGACTCGAAATTGGTTGCAAAAGAAGATCGTCAGGTTACGCATATCGTCGATGGTATTGAGGCGTATCAAAGATCGATATGCGATAACTCGGGGGTACTCTGACTCGGCAAATGACGATCGTGCAAATGTCATTGTTTCGATGGATGCTATAATCGGGATATTAAAATGTGTCGAGGAAATGATAGGCTTGGCTCGAGGATTTTCTAAGTTGAACGAATGACGATCGAACTATCGAACTTGGCTTGGATGAAAACTGGAATGTTTGGATTTGCTTCGTCGACAACCACAATGTTGATGTTCTTGTCTTATGCGAGTGCTACTCCAGCCCCGCGCATGCGTCACGCCGATTAGGGCGATCACTCTGCGTGAGCGCTGGTATGGTGATTCATACAGCGGGAGTGGTCGAACTTGCACGGTGCGACAATTTGTGCTTCGACTTGTGGTTTGACGCGAAGGTGACTCGAGAATGGATTTGTGTGCTTGAAGAATCGAACTTGAGGATTGAGTAGGTCCAATCCGCGTATCAAAAATGAGTTAGTCTAAACTCAAACAAGAGTTACGCCCCGATGAGAATAATTATTATGCGGGTGCGTTGCATGGTGATTCATGAACCACCGCGGATTATCAGACTCGCGTGAGATTGGGGCGCAACGTATTGTCGAGCTAGATGACCTCGTGATCGAATACATGATTGGTTAGAATTGGTGATTTGAATGGATTCGAATACGCGCAACGAATGCGCTGAGGCGAGAAGGTGATCGTGCTTGATGTTTAGAAATCTGAGTGACGCGAGCTTGGGTAGAAGACCCCATATGATCGACTCTGGTTTGACCCTAGGATAGGGGTCAGTGTTGGCATTATTGTTGGGGAACTATGATTCCAATCCTGACATTGACTTAGCCTAGAAAAGAAATGGCCTAGCGATTAGGCGAGACGTCCTGTTGCATGTGTTAGCAATCGGAATGATTGATCTTGAGGATTGGTATGGATGGATAGCGTGAATCATGAATATAGGAAACCCTGCTCACGAGGCTCGGCTGACATGCATATATTTCAGGGACGCCTGGGTATGTGCACGATGCGACTCGAGTGAGAATGACAAATTTTCTATCATGCGGCTTGGATGAATGCATGTATTTTGGGGACGCTTGGAATGCGTGCACGATCCAGCCAAGTGATACGACGAGTTCAAGCAAGGCTTGAAAGATGGGAGTGTGTCGAGTTCTTAAAATCGTGTTAAAGGAAAGATTGATAATAGTGCGAGCGTGGCTCGGAATCGAAGGAACGCGTAGGTGTGTGTGTGCGATTAAGTCTTGGCTATAGAAATGGTAGGATGGCTTGCCTTCAGGAAAGTCTCGAGGACGAGACTTGTTCTGAGTGGTGTATGATGTAGTGCCCCGTCCCGCAAAGTCAATCGGAGGAATCGAAACGCCGACGGCGTTCGGTCTTAGCCTTGCAACGGCTTGCTCGGAGACATCGCTCAGGTGGGGTAGTTTCGGTGAACTCTCCTCATCTTTGCCTTCACATAATAAATCGTGTTTTCAACTTGCACAAGTTAGGCTTGATAATAAAAGCTACGCATCCACATAGCTAAGGGAATAATCCCGACGGTTTGAATCGAGTTAGAACATGGAGTACGTCCCACTGTCGGCTTAGAGTTGGTGTACGGCGTGCTTTGAAAATGACACTCGGTCCTTCGTCCCGTGGCTTGGGAGAAGGAAAGTTGGTCTGCGGTACAAAAGCTGAGAGTTAGCCTAAGTCATAGGCGTCGCCGCACAAATGCTTGCTAAAGCATGCACGGTTCTGTCCCGCAAGGCTTGGCATAGCCTTTGCTCGTCCCTTGGGTTAAGTTGTAGGCTTGAGTGAGTTAGGCAAAGTAATGCCGGTCGACCTAAGTTATTCTACGTGCTGTCCCGCTCATTCTGCGGTTGTCAAGTTAAATAGTCCCACGATTCCAAGGCCCGTCATATGGAGTATGACATGGGCGATAGCGTCGCGTAGAACACGAGTCGGTTTAAGGCACGAGCCACGGTTGGTTCAGTGGAAAGTTATCCACGGTCGGTCTACACTCAAGGAAACACGTTATATTCAAGTTAAGTTGGAAGGCTATGCAGTAGCCGTTCCCTGAGTTCAAAGAATGTTAAGTCTAAGCTATGGTTAGTCGCCGAGGCAACCCTGGTTAGGGGCTCTGCAAAGGAAGTATGAAAAAATGGAAAGAGTAAAACAACCAAGTAAAAGAATTGATCACATAACAAGCCCAAACTGTATTCTAAAACACTCCATGTAACCCTTATGAACTTGGACACTTGTCGACAAGGGGTGGTTTCTTCGAGCGGAGACCCGCGGCCACGGGACCGTCTCGGCCTAGGAAGAAACAAGTTGTAGCCGAGCTGGGTAATAGGCAACGCTGGTTAGGCGATCGGTATGTCGGGGACTTTCATCGGGGCTCGCTACTTGCGTTGAAAGGGTCCCGAGTACCAGGCTACGTCCAAGGCGGCTGGTTAGGCCAATCCCATAACAAATACTTAATAATAATTGTTTTCAACTAACATGGTAAGTTTGGTGTCGGCACGGGCGGCAATCCGTATGTGTGCCTTTGGATTGAGTTGAATATGTATGAGTTAAAAAGACACAATGTCGGAGCCTAAGATTGGGCTACAGCGAAGGCGACGTGCTTCGGCACGAGACGTGGCGTCGAGTGTTAAGTCGTTGGCATAAAGTTGCATGTGTTAGGCTTGAGCTGTCGCGAGTTAAGTCGAGAAGGGCCGTAGGGCTAGTTGTGTAAAGTTACGTTGAATTGTTGGGCTCGGCCTCGAAATATGAGGCACGGCCGCGTTGTCACGACACAAGTGTAGCCGAGACTAAGCAAGGAGGCACTGCCTCGGAGGTATTGAAGCACAAATCGAGTTCATGGCACGACCGAGTCGTTACGTCCCAGAGTTTGGCACAAATGAGTATAAGTCGGTGCGTCAACAATACAAGCACGAGAAAGGTCTAGAGGCAAGGAAATGGAGTCCTTCGTGTAGCTGCGTCTCCGATTATGGCCGTAAGGCAAACACGACTTGATAGGTTAACGTTGTTGGCACGAGAAGTGGTCTAGCGACAAAGTATGAGTTAACGTTGACATTACAAGCACGGGATGGTTCTGATACACAAGTTGCGCTAAGGCGCCGGTCCTAAAACTGATCCTAAGGCAAGACTAGAAAGACAATCGAAAGGGATTTAAGCTGCACAAAGTAAATGAAACGTGTAGGTTTTGTATGGGTGGGCGAGAAGCTCACTCCACCAGTACAGTGGTACTGACACCCACACAGTATTTATGTGCAGGCACAGGTAGAAGCTCGTGGCGCGGAGCTCGCTTGGATGCGTCGAGGCACGGAGTTCCTTGGCGAGTCGAAGCGTGCGGTCGCGTGATCTGAAGACTTATACAGGACATAATGTATGGACATCGCCTTCCGAAGCTTCCGCTGGAAATCAAGTATTGTATCGGGAGATGAGAGAGAGCAGAGTGACTTGTAAAATGAGAGAAAAGTGAGACTTGAGAGACTTGTAATTGGCCTTGCGCCCACAATGTAATCCTTGAATTCAATATCAATAAAAGAGCTTTCTTTGAAATACTTGTGTTCATGTGTTCTTTAAATTCCGCTGCAATATATTCAATGTCTCTGCACGGGACTTCTGTGCGACGACCCCGTCGTAGCCGCTACAATCGGCCGTTATGGAACCCGCCTTGCACGAGCGCAATCTAGGCTCGTGCGGCATCACGCCTTAGCGAGGACGATCGCTCCTACGGGAGCGGGGCGTGACAGCAACTGAGGGTCAAAGAGATTCGTGCACGGTCCAAAGGATGGAACCGCTTTGATACCAACTTGTCACGCCCCGACCCGAGAAATCGCTCGTCCTCGCTAGCTTTTACCCGAATCATCGTCCTCGCTGGGGCGTGATGCCGCACGAGCTTGGAGTTGCGCTCGTGCAAGGCAAGATAATAGGTTCACATAGAACATCTCAATTTGATAACATAAGCAGCGGAAGAAAACAAAGTATAACATAATAATCTCTTTTTATTCATAATGATCTGAAGGTTACAAAGGCTCTGAATAGCCCAACTTAATATGCCAATTGGCTACAACGCTCATGATCTCTCTAGCTCACAAAGGATTTCATTGTTCCATACATTATGCCTCTTTATAGCCACCAAGTAGTCTTTGGCCGAACATCTCCATGTCGCAAGTCCGAACGCCTATGCGGAAGCTCCTCTTGAACGCCAAGGACTCCATGCCTCGGCATGTCCAAGACAAGCTCCGCCCCGAGCCGATCATAACCTGACCTGCACATAAACTAGTGGGGGATTAGTGCTTTCGTCCTCGCTTCGCACTGATCAAGACACGCTCGCAGCCAAACCAACACTCAATTCATTTAGTGAACATGCATCTTACTTTGTGGTCTTTCTATTTAGCCTTAGGATCAGTTTCATGGCAAAACTTAACATAGCACATTATCGTAAATGTGTCCCAAACAGTGTTCCTGCAGCAGATACAGTTAGCCATAATATGAACATAAACATAGTGCTCGTGCACATCTCCGTCCCATTTTCCTTAGCCTGCAGTGGTTAGAACTTAACATAAGGGAACATACGAATCACTTAACCGACCAATCATAAACGTAAACATATGCATAATGGGTGGCAGGCCCTGCGCCTGCATCCAGCTCTCATCTCAGCCCACCGGCCCTATCTATATGAAGGTCACGGTGTTTCGCACCATAATGGACTTGGCATCTCTTATGTGTAAGCCTACAATCGCTTCGATACGGGTTGCTAGCCCAATATCCGAAGGATCCCAAACTTACGGATATCATAGCTTATCACAGCACTGGACGGTCGCAATCCGTTCGAATGTTGTGCACCATAAATACCACACATAATTCCCTCCTAGGCCGAACGGTCCCGGCGCCCCGGCGTAACCGTTCGAGGGAAACCGTACCCGTGCACGGGCCATCCGAGTCCATTGACCATACAATACGTACCATATCATACAATCCATAGCATACCAACCGATCTCGTATTCCATAAACATAGTCTCGCACATAAACGATTTCCCGTGCCATAAACGGTTTCCCGTGCTATAAACATAATCCACCATTCATATGGGGAGCTCCGTCGGCGTTATGCCCCAACACGTCCATATTAATGCACGACGCCCAACGGCTTAGTCATCTCGTACTCATATTCAACGCGTACCATTCGTAAGTTATTCTCATAGCATAATTCCGTATTATTTAGTCTTTTCATAGCATAAGTGCCCGAAGGCACGCTCAGCGACGTATTCAATGTTCTACGCCTAGTGTTCAATGTTCTCGGAGCCGTGCACATGATGCACATCTCAATATCATCTTTCAATGTTCTACCATCATTGCCCTACCGCGACCCGTGCACTCGATGCACGTCGCTTCAATTGTTCGATTGTTCAATGTTCTATCTTAGTGTTCGACACATACTTGGACCTTTCGTCGCCGAGCCACGCTCGCTAACTCGATAACATCTTACGCATACAATAACACATTTTATTAGACGTGAAGGAACAGGGAGAGAGAGTCAAGAACCCGACCACCTTAAGCCGATACGCCTTGCCGTTTCGCTGAGTTGAAGCGTCTCGCTTCCATAACTCGATCGCATAGCTAACTCCCGGACTTAGCCATTCCTTTGAACTACTCGGTTGATTTGGCCTATTGTGCCCATACCACGATCCGTAATCCAGTATAAAGGCATAGCCTGCACACCAGATCAACTAACATTAGCACTTGCTCGAACGGAACTTATCCTTTGCATCGATTTGATTCATAGATTCCAACCGACTCAAAGCTTACCTTTGGCCAACGTAACTCTTGCATCGATTCCTATCGATACTTCATCAGGTCAACGCAACTCTTCGAGTCAACGACTCACTATAATGCACCGGGCTGAGCGGTGCATTACACTACCTACGGGAGGGACACAGGGATACGGAAATTACCTCGGGTGCTCGGCTAGAGCTCTCAGATGATAATAAAGAAAATAATCCTCGCAAGCACGGAAAAATCCCGAATACTGAGACAGCAGCTCGGAAATGCGGAATCGGAAAACCCGAAACCACAGCAGTCCCGAAACAGAGTGTCCACGAGGCCGCGGAACGCAACCAGAGATGCTGGCTCGGGGCCGGGCACGGACAGCGGGTCGGGGGTCGCCGGACAGTGGCCGAGGGGCGCGGCCGAAATCGCCAGAGAAAGTCGGCGGGACGCCGAGGCTAGGGCACGGCGGGGAATGGCCGAAAGGCGCGGGAGGTA
This sequence comes from Iris pallida, assembly GCA_029216955.1. Classification (NCBI taxonomy): domain Eukaryota; kingdom Viridiplantae; phylum Streptophyta; class Magnoliopsida; order Asparagales; family Iridaceae; genus Iris; species Iris pallida. The sequence continues at coordinate 8,392,682 of JANAVB010033219.1, read as the reverse complement.
GCTGGGGCACGACCGGGAGGCGACCGGCGGGGCGCTGGTGGCGCGTAGGGGGGTCTGGCCGGCGCGGGTGGCGGCGCGCTGGGCTCTGGCCGGCGCGGGAGGGCGGCGCCGGGCTGGACGCGGCCGGATCGGAGGCGGACGGAGGCGCCGGTTGGACGCCGGCGGTTGGTGGGCACTCGGCTGGCCGGAGTTGGCCGGGCGCGGGCGGGAGCTTAGAGAAAAGCTCTGGAGAGGGGAAGAGGAGAGTGAAGGGAATTTGTGAGGGATGAGAGTGAGTTTAAGAAGGAAAGAGTGGATGCAGAAATGTAGGGGAAGTTGTGGAGGAGAGGGAGAAGTGGGTGTGGAGAAAATGGGGGTGCTGGCCTGGTCGTGGGAAGACCAGGCCAATTCGTGGGGGAAATTTGTTTACTCAAAGAATCGTGAAGAACATGCAGAACATTTGAAGGCGGTACTGCAGATTCTGCGTGAAAACAAATTGTACGCCAAGCAGAGTAAGTGCGAGTTCTGGATGAGTAGCGTGACATTCCTCGGGCACGTAATCTCTGCCGAAGCTGTCGCGGTGGACCCAAAGAAGATTGATGCGGTGGTGGATTGGAAACGACCTGCCTCGGCTAGCGACATTCGAAGTTTTCTGGGCTTAGCGGGCTACTATCGTAGATTCGTGCGAAGCTTCTCAAAACTAGCGTCGCCTCTGACTCGCCTCACCCAGAAGGGAGTAGTATTTGAATGGAGCGACGACTGTGAATCCAGCTTCCAAGAGTTGAAGCAACGGCTCGTCTCAGCTCCAATCCTTGCACTTCCAGACGGTCCAGAAGGCTTTCAGATATTCAGCGACGCGTCGGAAACTGGCCTCGGGTGCGTACTCATGCAGAGAGACAAAGTCATCTCCTACGCTTCACGGCAGTTGAAGCAGCACGAGAAAAACTACCCGACGCACGACCTAGAATTGGCGGCAATCGTCTTTGCGTTGAAGTTATGGCGGCACTACCTCTATGGTGTGGCATGCAGAATCTACACAGATCACAAAAGCCTGAAGTACTTATTTACGCAACGGGAGCTCAACCTACGACAGCGACGTTGGCTCGAACTCATAAAAGATTACGAGCTAACGATCGAGTATACACCGGGCAAGGGAAACGTGGTGGTCGACGCACTCAGCAGAATGTTTATGGGAACACTGGCCATAAACAAGGAGATAAAGCGAGACCTTGAAGCGATGGGTATCGAACTCGGAATTGAGTATCGACACCTGCACCTAGCTCAACTGAAGTTAGGATCGAGCCTGCTTAGCAAGATAAAGACCGCACAGGGGGACGACTCATTCCTGAAGAAAATGCGCGAGCTGATTTAAACGGGAAGGGCGACTGACTTTACGGAAGACGGAGACGGGACGATGTGACTAAAGGGAAGGCTCTGCATTCCTGAAACTGCCGAACTCGGAAAAGAAATTCTGACGGAGGCGCACTATACGAAGTACTCGTTACATCCTGGAAGCACCAAGATGTACAAGGACTTGCGCACAAACTTTTGGTGGCACGGCATAAAGAAAGACGTGGCTACGTTCGTATCGCAATGCATGGCGTGTCAGCAGGTGAAGGCAGAACACCAACGGCCAGGCGGTGAGCTGCAGAACATCCCCATTCCCGAGTGGAAGTGGGACAATATCTCGATGGATTTCATTGTGGGATTTCCGAAGACGCCGCGGGGGAATGACGCGATTTGGGTCATTGTTGATAGATTGACTAAGTCGGCTCACTTCATCGCAATTAAAGTAGGATGGAGCGTCGATCGGTTAGCACAAATCTACGTCGATGAGATTGTTCGACTGCACGGGGTACCGGCCTCTATAATTTCGGACAGAGACGGACGATTCCTATCGCGTTTCTGGACGAGCCTCCAAGCGGCGATGGGGACCAAACTGAACTTTAGTTCGGCGTACCATCCCCAAACAGACGGTCAGACAGAGAGGGTCAATCAGATCTTAGAAGATATGTTGTGTCTGTGTGCGATCGACCTAAAGACTAGTTGGGATACGCATTTGCCGCTTGCGGAGTTTGCGTATAACAACAGTTATCAGTCGAGCATTCAGATGGCTCCATACGAAGCGCTCTACGGGAGGAAGTGTCGTTCGCCGATATGCTGGGATGAAGTCGGAGAGCGACAAGTGCTTGGACCGAAACTGGTGGAGCAGGCCGTCGAAAAGGTCCGCTTGATTCGAGATAGACTCCGCATCGCGCAAAGTCGACAAAAGAGCTACGCAGATCTTCGTCGACGACCGCTAGAGTTCTTGGTCAGGGACCATGTGTTTCTGAAAGTAACGCCCATGCGCGGTGTGATGCGGTTCGGCGTTAAAGGCAAGTTGAGCCCAAGATTTGTAGGCCCCTTCGAGATCATTGAGCGAGTTGCGACGGTTGCTTATCGGATCGCACTACCTCCTGCCTTAGTTGATGTGCACGATATTTTCCACGTTTCACAACTTCGAAAATACGTGCACGATCCAAGTCATGTGGTTAGCTTCGATCAGTTGGAGCTACGTACTGACTTGTCTTACTCAGAGGAGCCTATTCAAATTTTGGACCGCAAGGAGAAGGTGCTGTGAAATCGGTCGATGTCCTTGGTCTGTGTGCTTTGGCGGAACCATACAGTCGAGGAGTCGACGTGGGAGATGGAGGCGGAGATGAAAGAGAAGTACCCTGCGTTGTTCGTTTAAATTAAGGTCAGACCCTTGTTCTTAAGTTTCGGGACGAAACTTTTTCTTAGTGGTATATTATGTAGCGCCCCGCTTTCGATAGGCGACGGAACTTCATAATATGCTTGCGCCGAGTCAGATCGGCCGGGAACTTAGATGGCCATCTGACTCGATCGCTAAGCTTGGTAAACGTTAACGCTTTGCGGCATCGATTCAAATCGATTTGGACGGAAGTTACGAGAATCGATCCAACTAATGGAACGACTTCTGTTGGAATAAGTCCTAGATGCAGCGGGCTGCGTCTCGGCGAGTGAGCTCTCTATAAGAGTCCCTTCGACGGGACCGGACCGCTGTATGGTTTTCTTGGAGCTTTGCCGCTGGGCTTGAATGAAGTGCTTTCGCGTCGTTTTCATGGATGCAATTACAAATTTCGATGCAAGGGGAAAAGAAGGAAATCTAACAAAGTGTTGGTACCATTGCAGGAGCTCGCGTAACTAAGGATTGACGTTGCGTAGCGCTTGGACGATCGGCACGAAGCAAAGTAATCGGTGGGTGATTCGGCCCCTTCTTTTCTACTCTGTCCCGCAAACTTATTCCTTGCTTCGAATTCATTCAAATCGAACGATGCCAAGTTAATTGCATGCCAATCCACTAAGTCCAAGAACTCGGGAAAACGTATCGATTTAGAGAAATTCACTCTGAAAATACAAGTCTATCACATAAACCAGAAAGTTTAAGGTTCTAGTAAAAAGATAGACTATTTTACGTGCTGCAAAATATTATAAAATGTCGATCGTAGGTTATGATGCCTCGGACAATTTGGTGCCTACGGGACGCTAAATCGGAGTACGGCTTGGGGAAAATGAAACGTTGCATGAGTTGGGGGAAATGATAATGTCGTTCAATACTGTCCGTGCTATACAAAACTGGTTGCATATATAAACTGTTCACGCATTGGCATGGTCATGGACAGCTTGTGCACAAGTTGATATTTTCCTCGAATCCATATCCGGGGCATCGAAATCGACTCGACCTAGGGGGAATGATTAATCGTGCTTCGGCACTGATGCATTTCGGAACCGTCAGTCAGGCTTGCAACCTAGACTGACGGGGCCGAAATGCCATTGAGATAGTCCCACGTGATGTGTAACATCAATGACCGCATATAAGATAGTAGCATGCTCACCTATTGTCTTATGCAGGTGTAAATATTATCTCTGTTTTCATGCAGGGACGAGCACGGCCGTGGTAAGAAATATGATAAACTGCTATGGTTCACTGTATGCTTTATTACGCAAAGATGGCTATCGAATATGAATTGAATTCATTTAGTTCTAATAGAAAGACAACTCTAAAGCATGCCTACCCTAACAATCAGAGTCGGTTTAGACGAGTGGGTTCGTCTCGTCCACTTAGCAAGTGTGCTAATCCCATTCCTCTAATTTCCCCAAGTGCGACGGGCGCGCCCAACTAAACTGGAGCTGGAGTACGGAGAGGCGTTTTGAAGCTCTTCCTATGCTGAAGTATTTTGAAGCCAATTCAAGTCGACGGCTTTGTATAAAGGGGCGAATGTATGGGACGACAAGCGTAGTTCAGGCAACTTGTCGAATGTATTCTCTTTATGTTTTCAATCAATGTAGCCGCAACGGCATCCAATGTAATTACGACTTGTACTTTGTTGCAAGCTATGAATGAAAAGCATTTCTATCTTCCTATACTGCGTCTTGTATTCTGATGTGAATTGTGAAGTTTCGACTTGGCGTATTAATATCAAAATGAAAAGATAACCATTTGAGAACTTGTCATCTTGCCTTGCACGAGCGCAACTCCAGGCTCGTGCGGCATCACGCCTTAGCGAGGACGATCGAATCGGCAAAGTAACACCGGGGACGAACGGTTTGTCGACTCGGGGCGTGACATGTAGCATCCACGAGAAATAGGGGAAGAGCCGGGTACTAGGTCGATGGTGAATTCCACACCTCGATCTGGCGGCAATCCTGGAAGACTATCTGGAAAGACGTCCATGAATTCCGCTATGATTGGGTGAGGAGGCCCGGGTTCTTCGGTGATAGAGGAGTAGGTAACACTCTTCATGTCTTCCGGAGCTCGAGAGATTTCAAACTCCGGTTCTCCTGGTGGGCTGAAGATTACACATCCTCTGTGATAATCTATCAGCGCATGCTGCTCACTTAACCAGTCCATCCCTAGGACTACATCATAGTTGGGCAAGGGCATCACAAGTAAGGGTGTTAAGAATTTGTGGCCTGAGATAGTTATGGGACAGTTACAAGTCTCGGTGATGGGTATGGGTCCACCACCGGTCATAACTCTACTTATCATCTTGCTAAGTCCCGTATCTAGATGGTGTGCAGAAATGAACTTTGATGATATGAAACTGTGTGATGCACCCGAATCAAATAATGCTAGAGTAGGATGTGAAAACACATAAATGGAACCTGTGATGACATCAGAGGTGGGTTCCTGCTCCGGTTCTTGCTCGTCTGCTGCTAGGGCAAAAGCTCGCCCGGTCTTCTGCTGATGTTGCCCGAACCATTGTTGCTGAGTGGGTAAGGGAGCTCTTTGCTGAGTTGCTCCGGTCCGGTTGAATGCTGTGGGGCAGTCCCTCATTTGGTGGGTGGCAGACCCACAAACTAGGCAGTGTCCCAGTTTCTTACTGCAGATGTTCGCCTGGTGTCCTGGCCTCTTGCAGTAGTCGCAGACAGGGATCTGCTTCTGAGGTGTTCTGTCACTGGTCCTTGTCTGATGGTGCTGCTGGTGGTGGTGCGAAGGCCTGTTGTTGTTGTTGTTGGGCCTCTTCTGGTTACCCTGGAAGTTGCTAGTTCCAGGATACTCCCTTTTTGAACGAGAAGGCTGGCTCTTCTCCACATCCTGAGCTCGTATCAAAATCTTCTCGTATGTCTTGGCGCCGCCTGCGATCACAGGGGTGCAAATTTCTTCCCTTAGTCCATACCTGAATCTCTCAGCACGATCCTTGGGGTCAGCAACCAAGTTCTTGACAAAGCGGCTAAGTCGGCCGAACTCTGCCGCATACTCTCCAACCGTCATGTTCCCTTACTTCAGGTCCTGGAACTGTCTTTCCATCTCCCGCAACTCAGATGTTGGGAAGAACTTCCTGCGGAACAACCTCTTGAAGGTGTCCCAGTCAAGCTGCTTGTCCTGGAGTCGGGGTTCATTCCGGTACCAGGTGCTTGCCACATCTTGCAGCTGGAGTCCTACTGCTTCGGTCTTTAGGTCCTCTGGGAGTCGAGCGACGCTCAAGAGACGCTCCATGCTGTCGAGCCATTCGTCGGCGTAGATGATTCCCTCGGTTCCTTTGAAAGTTCGAGGGCCCTGCTTCTTGAAACTCTCTATATCTCCGACCTTCACATAATAATAAGCCTCTTATCAAATGTATGACCTTAATGATACATAAATTAACTCCTGGATTTATGTTTACCTTAGCAGGCCTTATTTCCGATTGAGCTGTTCCTCCTCTTTCGAGGGCAGCCATAGCCACGTTATGGGCATTCTCCATGCCTTCTCTCATGGTCGCGGTCTGCTCGTGATGCGCTTCAGCTTGGGCTGCGGTCTGTTCACGATGAGCTTCAGCTTTGGCTCTCTGGGCCTCCAGTACTCCTCGTAGCAGGCCTATGAGCTCGGTAGGGTCCACCGGTACTGGCGGGGCAAATGGTGCGGGTACTACCGCAGGGGACTGCGGCTCAGTCCGTAGAAGTGCAGGTTCTGTCGTTTGCGCTGTAGCAGCGTAAACGGGGCGGGGTGCTGGTGCAGCATGGAGACGGTCAGTCAGCTGCAAGGGAGGAGGGTCCCGGCGTGCTTGAGGAGGTGGGGTGTGATTGGTAGATGACACCTCATCTTCAGCAGGGCCGGAACGGGTGGTCTTTCCTTTGGCCATACTCTGGAAGGTTTAGGATGCAATACATAAGCAAGGTATCCTACCAGTCTATAATCAAACAAAAATATTTATATATATATAATTCGGACCTATGTTGTGACAAATCAATGTTCTAGTGTTCTAATTATTTCTAGATATATTTTTCTAAGTTGTTGTGTTCTACCTGCATGGGCCACCACCAAAAATGTCACGACCCGATCCCAAATTATTGAGTCGAACCGGATCATGCCCAGCCTGCACCGTTGTGAGACGGCGGCAGTAAGCTGTTCTATATGCAGGTATTTCACAACAACATCTATATATTTGTCACAACTCGAATATGCGGAAATTTTAAAACTTTTATTCAACAATTGGAAAATACAACTGGAAATGAAAGAACTGAAATAAAGTGCTGAATTCAAAATTAACAAAACTCCAAAACTGTAAAACTAGAAAAACTGGAAACGACTAGCTAAGCGGTCGACTCGTCGGCCTCAGGTCCTGCGTCCTCTAAGGGGGAATCTGGCAACACCACGGGGTACAAAATCGGGTCATAGTAGCTATTGTACAATAGCTCAGCATCCTCAATGTCACCTAAAAATGTTGTCTCCAGTCAGGAGGGAGCAAGTACGAATATGTATCTCATATTTCAAGCAATAATGGAAAAGTGCAGGCTAAACAGTTGAAACAATATTTTTCAGCATTTTAACAATTGAAAATAATGTGATTTGAATGTGTAATCGTCTATGACCGGCTTGGGTTATACAATAGCGTCCTAGCGACGCGATACGGCTTATCCCCGTGTGTAAGAGGGGTAAGCTCGCACAATATGCAATATGAGGGGTATTGGCCATAAACGTTACACTATTCCCCCAATCCCCACAATCAATGTCAATCAATATCTGAACCCTATGAGAGGGTTCCGTGTAGCAATGTGGTTTAAACATGCAGCTAGACAATTACTAAATAAAATACAAGAAAACATAACCGTAACTTGCCTCTGTTAATTGACTGGATCGGGAATGTCGGTACCGAGGAGGAAGTCAAGTTCGTCTCCGAGATCCTACAGTTGAGAACCTTGGCTTAGAACCATAATGAAACCATTCTAGGTGTGCTAGTTACAATCTCTAAAAGTAGACCCTAGTCAGATTTTAAGTTATTTAATAATCTACCGAAAATCTAGCGTCGCAATCTACGTTCGTTATCATTTTAATTAAATAAGTCGGTTACTGATTAATTGAAAAAAATAGCGATTACCGGTTAATTTGGCAAAACATTGTATTTTAAATATGTATATATAAAACTAGGCTTTTTCTTTTAAATGAGAAAACATGTGAATTACTAGATTATTAATTATGAGAAAACTTATTAATTTTCCTTTATAAAATAAATGTCCATTTTTATATTCTACGCGTTTAACGGCAAAACCAACATTCCAGAAAATAATAAAAACTACGCTACACAATACAGAGTCACAGAGAAATAAAGGAAAACTTGACTTATGCCCTTACAAATTATTTACATAAATTAATTAATTCCTAAGGCGAGCTCTGAGTGCCGCGAACGGTCCAAACAGTAGGCCAAAGCCCTGCAACCAGAATGCTAAAAGGCCAGTACTAGTTCTAAATAAATTTTAAATATGAAAAATAGGAAAGGGGTCTCAGTCTTGGTCTTGCAATCTCATGTTGCTGGCTAACGCCTCAACGTACAGGATATCCTGTAGCGTTTGCGTTTCGCCGAGGCTCATCCGACCGATACGGTCGTCGCCTAACGGGGATACAAAACTCCAAAATCCACTTTCAAATCGACAAAACCACTTTTGTAATTCGTTGGCAAAATACCGAATTTGAAAATAGAATCCCATTTTAAAATATTTTATTTTTGAAAACTTCCCAAAAATTTGGGCAGCATCCCCTCCGTAATTGGGACAACCCAATCCTGGGACGGTGCCAAAAGTCAACATAAACAATATCCCGAACCAGGGAAACAACCCAAACCATCCATAATAATATTCCACACAGAAATAATATCCCACAACCAACACAATAAAGATAAAAGCCGGCATAAATATAAAACCGAACCGTAACCGAAACTAATCGGAAACGTACGCATCCAGCGTAAAACCGAACTACCGAAATACACCGCCGCGACGAATGTCGCGTGTATCCCCGCAATAAAGTCAAAACGATCCCCGCAACGGGGTCAAGACCGCGTCATCACAGACTACCTACGGGAGGGACATAGGGATACGGAAATTACCTCGGGTGCTCGGCTAGAGCTCTCAGATGATAATAAAAAAAATAATCCTCGCAAGCACGAAAAAATCCCGAATACTGAGACAGCAGCTCGGAAACGCGGTATCGGAAAACCCGAAACCACAGCAGTCCCGAAACAGAGCGTCCACGAGGTCGCGGAACGCAACCAGAGATGCTGGCTCGGGGCCGGGCACGGACAGCAGGTCGGGGGTCGCCGGACAGTGGCCGAGGGGCGCGGCCGAAATCGCCAGAGAAAGTCGGCGGAGCGCCGGGGCTAGGGCACGGCGGGGAACGGCCGAAAGGCACGGGAGGTCGCTGGGGCGCGGCCGGCGGGGCGCTGGCCGGCGCTGGTGGCGCGCAGGGGGGTCTGGCCGGCGCGGGTGGCGACGCGCTGGGCTCTGGCCGGCGCGGGAGGGCGGCGCCGGGCTGGACGCGGCCGGATAGGAGGCGGGCGGACGCGCCGGTTGGACGCCGGCGGTTGGTGGGCACTCCGCTGGACGGAGTTGGCCGGGCGCGGGCGGGAGCTTAGGGAAAAGCTCTGGAGAGGGGAAGAGGAGAGTGAGGGGAATTTGTGAGGGATGAGAGTGAGGGGAATTTGTGAGGGATGAGAGTGAGTTTAAGAAGGAAAGGGTGGATGCAGAAGTGTAGGGAAAGTTGTGGAGGAGAGGGAGAAGTGGGTGTGGAGAAAATGGGGGTGTTGGCCTGGTCGTGGGAAGACCAGGCCAATTCGTGGGGAAATTTTCTTTTTTTTTCTTTTTTTTATAGTAATAATTAGAATTTTAAAAGAAGGAAAATAAGGACGGGTTCGGACTGAGTTGGGTTTCGAGAAACCGGGTTCGAACTCGGAGTCTAATCCCGGGCACGGGATCGGGGTAGGACCACAATCAAAAACCCAATGATAATTTTAAAATAATATTTTCCTAATCCGACTAATAATAATAATAATAATAATAATAATAATAATAATAATAATAATAATAATAATAATAATAATAATAATAATAATAATAATACTAAAGTTAAGATTACACTACAAATCCAATAATTAATAAATTCCAAAACTCTGGGTTTCACAGGTTGGACTCGGATTGGGTCGGATCCATCGAGTTTATCGGACTCTAATATAATATTTAAAAATAATTTTAAACATATGTAATATTAAACACATAATTAAATAGCAATCAAGTCTTGATAATTTCAATGTACAAACTGAAATAAGATTTATGACAAGGAGTTGAAGAGTTTGGGTGGAGAAATTTAAAATATAAGTCGGATTTCGGGTAACCCGACACATGAACCCGAGTCCAACCCGATTTTTGATCGGGTTCAAATATTTCGACCCAAACCCAAGTCCGAGTCCGAATATCTTCAACCCTAACCCAGCCCATTAGCGGGTTTATCCGATCGGGCTCGGGTTTAGCCCGCCCAAGTTGCACCCCTAAGATCCAAGCCCGACCCACCCAGATAGTAGTTCTATAAAAAAATGATTGTAATTAATATTTAGAAAACTTAATCATGTTATTATGTTATGTTAATTTACGTACATGCATGTGATTGTTGAAAAGCATATATGAAAACATGTTGGATGTTCAATATTTTGCGTTTAGAAAATGATTATAATTAATATACATAAATTTTGAAAATGACGAAAATGAATGTCCAAATTTGTCACGTGTCAGTCAAGACCCGTCCGCCCTGGCTCGGCCCAACCTGAAGCCCACTGTGCCATGGGTCACGTGCCGGGCTAGGCTGAGATTTCCCATCCTTAGCCCGGCCCGGCCCGCTACAGTTCATGGGCCCAAGAGGCCCGACCCACCCAAATTTTGTGCCGGCCCGATCCGACCCACTTAACAACTCTACTCTACATATACACCACCACGGCCAGGAAAAGACACCCTACCTACCTTCCGTGTGTATATATATACAGAAATGCTCCAAAACCAGCCGACTGGTTTTGTATTATAGAGTCATCATATATTTTATGTATTGGAATGAAATTTAGTGATTGAGATTAAAAGGTGTAGACCACATCACCTTTTAAAGTCATTTAATCTCAGCCATGCAATTCCAATCCAACGTGTATAACATAGGTTGGTTTCATAATACAAAACCAGCCGGTTGATTCTAAAGCACTCCTCATATATATATATATATATATATATATATATATATATATATATATATATATATATATATATATATATATATATATACTAGTGGATAACCCGTGCCAGGCACAGATACTAGAGCTGTCAAAATGGGCTAAGCCCGTTGCGCCGATCCGCCCCGCCCGCCAAAAAGGTGGGTTGGGCCGAGCATTTAGGAGCCCGCCAAACAGGCGGGCCTAGGTGGGGTTGGCCTGCCAGTAGCCTGCGGGCCAAGTGGGTTGGCCCACCATCTATTTTTTTTATAAAATTTTTTATTTTTTTATTTAGCACATATATGAGATATGTATTATAAATGATAAAAATTTTCATTTAATGCAAGTAATGACGTATAAAATATTAAATTTGGTCATTTATTTACTTGAATGAAGGTGTTTTAAAGAAATATCTACTATTATAATGTTTCTTGTATTTTACTTATAATTTGATGCATATGAGAGTGAGTAGAAAATATTATATATATATATGATTTTTTTTCTTTTAAGAAACTAAACAATAATTAAAAAATTAAAAAAATTAAGCGGGCCAGCCCGCCTAGCCCGCGGTCCGCCGGTGGGTTGGGCTGGGTTGGAATTTTTCCAGCCCGCCAAAATGGTGGGTCGGCCCTCCCCGCCCCGCCAAATGGTAGGTTATGGTGCGTTACGGGCCGGCCCGTCTTGACAGCTATAACAGATACGAATCCGGCCTTCTCGACGTAGGCGTGCAGGCACCGGGCCAGTGCCAGGGAGTTCCGGACGGAGATGCGGCCTCCGAACCCGGCCTTCTCGACGTAGACGTGCAGGCACTGGGCCAGCGCCAGGGACCCGAGCCCGGCGGAGGCGGACACGGAAAAGACCACGGTGGCGGCGTTCGGGGCAGAATGGGGCCTCATGGAGGCGAAGACGCGTAGGGCCGTCGCGGGGCGTCCGAGGGCGGCGAGGCCCGAGACGGTGGCAGTCCAGGAGACGACGTCCTTGTGCGGCATTTCGTCGAACACACGCAGGGCGTGGTCGGCGGAGCCGCGTCGGGAGTAGGCGGTAAGTAGGACGGTCTGCACGAAGGGGTCGGGCCGGAATCCGAGGAGGAGGGCGTGTGCGTGGAGCGACCTAGTGGCGACGACGGCGGTGGTGGTGTTGAGCAAGGAAGAGAAGGTGTGAGAGTCGGGAGGGACACGGCGACGGAACATTTGGGAGTAGATGGAGAGTGGGTCGACGGAGATGGCGATGGCAGTGTTGAAGGAGAAGGGGTTGGGGTTGGTCATGGCGGAGAAGAGGGAGGCGGCGAAGGAAGCGTCGGCGTCGGCGGCGCGGTGGAGGAGGCTGCTTGCGACGAAGGGGTTGCGGAAGAGGCCGGCGACGACAGCGTGGGCGAGGATGGAGCGGAGGCGGCGGAGGGAGGGGCGGTGCAAGAGGAGCTGGAGGCGGGGGTGCCGTTGGAACAACCGGTTGCTCCGCACCCAACATGGGACCTCCTCCTCTCTTATACAGAGGAGCAATTTAGTCATTTCATCATCGTTGAACCAAAGCACATGGGTCGGACCAAAAATCCACTGTGCTTTATATATATATATATATATATATATATATATATATATATATATATATATATATATATATATACACACACACAACATTTCACTAATGGTGTGCTAGGTAACGGTGTTTATTTCGATTTGGAATATTTTTGAACGGGACGTTTATGAAAACTCATGCTTGTTAAAAAAGGCAAATGTTAAAGGCCATCCCATTTTTACTAAGGGCTACAAACTTAAAACTTTAAAAAAATTACAAGTTTGCCATTTTGAAAACACTAAGGGCCACCCTGCTCCTCTCAATCTAGGACTGCAGGGCTTGCCTGCAGTCCTCGATTGACAATCTTTTCTCTCTTTTTTTGGTTTTTTCTAAGGGCACCGCAAAAATTGCTTGGGGACAGCCCTTACTTGGGGGCAGCCCAAGCAGGTGGAGATTTTACTGGGGGGCAGCCAAACATTAGGGTTTTTCTCTCTCCTCTCTCCTCCTCCTCCTCCTCCTCCTCCTTGGCCGCCGCCGCCGCCGTCTCTCGCCGGAGCTCCGCGGTGCTGACAACCCTCTCCCGTTCGAGATCCGCCACCACCACGTTCCCCTCCGCCACCAGCACCACCTGAACCCCCGTCGCCGAGCAGCTCTCGAACCTCCGTCGCCGAGCACCACGTTCCCCTCCGCCACCACGTTCCCCTCCGTCGACAACTCTCGAGATCCGCCATCACCACGTTCCCCTCCGCCTCCAGCACCACCTGAACCCTCTTCGTCGAGCAGCTCTCGAACCTCGCCGGCACCGCCGACGGCCACCACGCCAGCCCCATCGACCCCACGAGCCTCCACTTGTCAGTCGATCCCTCCCTTCCCATCATCTGCTGCTGCTGCTTCTTCTTCTTCTTCTTCTCCGAGGACTGCCAACTTGTTGGCAGTCCTCACATTATGTTAGGACTGCCAACATGCTGGCAGTCCTAGGACTACCAGTAAGTTGGCAGTCCTAACATAATGTGAGGACTGCCAACTTGCTGGCAGTCCTAGGACTGCCACTAAGTTGGCAATTCCACTTGCTGGAGAAAATTGGGCTGCCCCCAAGTAAAAAAATGGGTGGCAAACTTATAATTTTTTTTGAACATTTTTGGGCTGTCCCAAGTAAAAAGTGTGGTGCCCTTAGAAAAAAAAACCTTCTTTTTTTTTACCTACAGTGACTGCAGGGCTTGCCTGCAGTCCATAGTGAAGATAGGACTGCAGGCAAGGCCTGCAGTCCGCCTTCCCCGCGAACGATTGCTCTTCTCACCGGCAAGGGAGGGGAGCTAAGGGGACTGCGACGGTGGGAGGGAGGCGGAGCTGGGGCTGTGACGGGGGGAGGGAGGCGGAGGGGAGGGGAGGGGCTGCGGAGCTCGTCCAAGGAGAAACGATTCATGGCTTGCCAGAGGGAGAACCACGAGGACATGGCGACCGGCGATCCGAGACCCGACCGAGATCACGCGACCACCACCATCGGAGAAGTTTCCGAACAAGCACAGATCTGATCGATAAAAATCGAGAAGATTTTCGTTTCGATTCGATGGGAGTCTGAGCTCGTCTTCGAATTTGAATTTGGGGGATTCGGTGGGAGTCTCAGCTCAGACTCCCACGAGCCCGTCGGCCCCCGAGCTCCTCCCCGAATCAGTTCCTCCGCGCGAGCACGAGCCCGTCGGCCGCCGCGCTCCTCCCCGAAGCAGTCCTCCTCCAAAGTCCTCTTGGTGGCCCTTAGTAAACTTGTGAACTTTAGGTTGCTCTTAGTAAAAAAAAAAAAAAACAAAGGCATGGTTGCCCTTAGTAGATAGGTTGCCCTTAGTAAAAAGGGGGTGGCCTTTAATATTTGCCTAATTTTTTTGAGATACTAGTTCTAGTCGGCTCAAAAATCTCTTAAAATCGGTGTAATATAATTTTGGGTGGCTTTATAAATACCCCAAATCGATATATTTTGAGAAATTTTATTATTTTATTTTATTTATATCCTCACCCAAAATATATAGGGGTATTTTGTAAAACCTCCCCTAAATAATGGGCTAATTTGCGAAATACCCCATAAAGATCTCGAATTGGTAAAACCCCCTTTCCGTCAAGACGCTGTTAGTTTTGGGTGACGTGGCAATCCGTGTGTGTTATTAAGTAAAAAAAATAATAATTAGACGAAAATACCCCCACCAGATACTTCCACTCTCACTCTCTCTCTCTCCACAATGTCTCACCAACACCACCACCACCACCACAGCCGCCAGCCGTCATCGTCATCAACCGCGTCGGCGATGATGCACCAGCTCAGCAACGGCCTCCTCGTCTCCGGCCCGCCGGAGCCCTCCGCCCCCTCCTACCGCTCCTTCCCCTCCGCCTCCCCCTCCTCCTCCCGCTCCCTCTCCCTCTCCGGCCCCACCTCCAAGATCCCCCCCACCGGCCTCATCACCTCCGGCCCCCCTCTCCTTCTGCTGGTGGCGCTCGCGGTCGGCGGTCTGGTGTGGATAATGGCGGGGAAGTTCCTGGTCCTGGCCGCCGCGGCGGGGCTCCTCCTCCTCGCGGCGGCGGCGGTGGGGGCGTGGAACTGGTGCGCCGGGAGGAGGGAGCTGGAGAGGTTCCTGAGGGGCCTCGACGAGCCCTCCGTCGACCCGAGGAATCTCCCCGTCGGGAAGTTGGTCAAGGTCACGGGGGTACGTGGACTGCTCGACCTGAGGGGCCTCGGCCTGGTCGGCGCGGACGCTTCCTCGCTCGTGACGCTGGCCGCCTGCAGCGAGACCGACCCGGCCACCGGGGCCTGCCTCGGCGGCACGATGCGGAGCCCAACCTTCTGGCTCGGCGCGGCGGGCTTCGTCATCACACGCCCGTCGGCGACTCGAGCTACCGCTACTTCAAGAAGGTGGTCGACTTCCACCTGCTCCGCTCCACCGCCGGGAAGATCAGCTTCGTCGGCTTCCTCAGATGCCCGGTGTGGGTCCCCCTGGCCACCCTCCTCTACGTCGACGTCCTCAGCACCACCGGGGCCATGTGCTCGATGGCCGAGTACGGGGGGTTCACCGACGAAGCCGGCTTCGAGGGGGAGTACCCCGCGTTCCTCGTCGACGCGTGCACCAGCATCGTCTCCTCGGCGGTGGGGACGACCATGGCGTCGCCGTTCCTGGAGTCGACCGCGGGGATCAGGGAAGGGTATTTTCGTCTAATTATTATTTTTTTTACTTAATAACACACACGGATTGCCACGTCACCCAAAACTAACAGCGTCTTGACGGAAAGGGGGTTTTACCAATTCGAGATCTTTAGGGGGTATTTCGCAAATTAGCCCATTATTTAGGGGAGATTTTACAAAATATCCCAAATATATAATTATAACTACTAATATCCTACCGTATTTTTTCTTTCTCATCTGTGTTTCTCTTCTACTTTTCCAAACTATGGCTACTTTTTACGATAAGTTTTTAAAATCTCTCTTACTTTCATCTAGGTGTTTCTATTATTTCATGTGTTTCTATTATTTTTTTTCAAATATGATATTTTACCTCCTGATCGAGGAGTGGACTGCATGGCAGTTCCTTCGTTTGGGACCGTTTTATTTATATATGGACATATGTAATTTTATTCGCGTATAAAAATTTCAGAATCGCTTGTTAATGAATTATCAAGCATGGTTTGGACTGTTTGAAAGTCGCTACTTAAAACTATCCAAAATCGGACCTCTCATAACCATCATAACCGAAACTCTAAAAACACCTCATAACCGCTACCTCTACAGTTGTCAAGAAAAGAAAGTTGTTCCTTTCCTTTGTTTGGTAGCCACAAATTTGGGAATCAATTTCCTGATAGGGGGAAAAATTGGTGGGAATATGATTCCACTCAAGATCCATGGGATTGATTTTTTACTTCTCCTTTCCCAACATTTATTACAAAAGTTATGACAAAAGTAACCATGTATCATTGCTTATTTTACCATTAATATTATTTTTTATAATGTTATTTTTTATTTTAAAAGGAAATGATATAATTGGAACATTGTTATATTTTGCTTTCCTTTCCTAGGTGGTTTCCTTGTTTTACCAAACAACGGAAAGAAAATGTGACAGAAATCTTATTTTTCATTCCCATGAAAAATACAATGGAATTCATTTCCTTTCCGTGAACCAAACGAGGCCTATAAGTAGTGTTGATTAACTCAAGGTTTTATCCAGTAATGGTAGCAGTTTCAGGGGTCCACCTCTGCAGAGCATACAAGTCACATTCTCCACATGAGTTAGACACTTGGCAGACAACATAACAAACTCAACAAATCATCCTCTTTTACAAGAACTCACATTTTGTGAAAGGACTTTCTTTCTCGCTTCACATCAAGATCATTTTGAATATCGAATGTATAAAAACTCACAATTCGACTTCCTTTCTCTTAACACATTTAAGATCACTTAGTATAATTTACATTTAAGATCACTTAGTATAATTTATCGATCAAGATCATTACTGACTACCATCCATATGATCCCATGACGATACAAATATCAATTATAACCAATGTAATTTGGCATAACTACAGCAAACACGATTTTATGTACCACACACTTGCCCAGATATTCAGCCCTCAAAACGTTTGTCCTGCTTTAAAATTCTAGAAAGCATCTATCATCTATCAACTGGTTAAGATAATTATCCAGGTAATGAAAAACAAAAACACCGTCAACTAAGATCAAGCATCACGGGTTTTAAATTTCATGTTTATCTTGCCTATCATTCTATCAATCATTTTAGATTAAGTACAATTTTAATATATTAAATCACCACCTTCTTTCCTTCAATACACTCTTTACAATTCAAAGAACTAAAAAGAAGAAAAGATGGAAATGTCAAGAAAATGCATTCGCATAAAAGCATCACAACATTATCTTTTCAATAATCTATAAAATGAGATCTCAACCTCTTCGGAAAAAAAAAATCAGTTGATTAATCAATTTGATTCTCAAATAAGCAAATTCACCAAAAACCTTGTTACATTAAGAACTCTTGGTTATACAAGAACATATAAGAAAACATGTTTACTAACAATTGGCCGCTATCACAAAAACATTCTCTAATTATAACAGTTACTGTTGTATATGTAAGGAAACAGTAAATCTATGTTGCACAGACATGACTACGATTCATGACGACACAGACACGGCACCTATTTTGGTGTGTCCTAGCATATTTTGGAGTGTCCGATGGAGCACATAGGCAACCCTGAAGTAAACCAAATATAGTGGCAATAATTTGTAGTTGGATATCTCAATCTTATTTTCAGATTATAATTACTTATAATCCTGAATAAAATTGAGATATGCTCATTAAAATTGGAAGCTATCAAATTCACCAAAACACGTCTATCATCACAATGATCCTAAGGCTACCCCTACCCATACCTATAGGTATGGTTATGAGTGTTACCAAAGAGCAGCTTTTCAACTCTCAATTGAATATAAAAGCACGTGATGGCACAAGCTAGGAGCCAAACGACAATATGGAGAAAATAAGAGCATCCACTCAACAAACGCAGTAACCAGAGCCAGGGAGCTTTAGGTGGTTCATAAATGACACCTTTACTTGGAATACTGAAAAAATAGGGAAGTGGTCCACTTCCTTACTTCCTATGATGGGAATGTTTGAACCCTTTCCGGGTAAGTCAACACTTTGAAAGCTACATAAGTGAAAAGAATGGAAAGTCAGCTTAGAATTGAGAAAAAGGAGCATTTAGGGACCTTTGGAAGTTCAACGAGAAAGTGAGAAAGGCAGAAATTCACTTAGAAAATAAGAAAGTAGCCATTTTGCACATTATAATACTAATTCTCCCTCACTTTCCCACTTTTACATTCACTATGTACCATCTACTAGAATTTCTAATCAAAACGAACATACAATTTATGTTCCCCCAAAAAAACATCTAGCATTTTGGAACTTACTTCTCAGTACTTTCCTACTGGACAGCCTATTTCCATAGTTGTATTCACTTTTCAACAATCAAACAAACGAACCCAAAGTGTAATATACAAAGAACAATAACATTTTACTCATGGGAAGACAATTCCTCTAGGAAGCACGGACAATCCAAAAAATTGAGCGCTATGTCATGTCAGACACGTACTGGACACAACCCAAACATTCCAAAATACTAGGACACACCAAAATAGGTGTTGTCATGTCCTTCACGTGTAATGTCAGTGCAACATAACAATTTCATGTATAAATATAAAGCTAACAAGGTTGTATAACCAAGGAAAGCTCCAATTGTGGCAGATGGCGGAGGATTGACGAGAGTAAGTATCAATGTACCATTAGGTTGGTACAAATTACCAAATTTTGGTCTTATGGGTTGGTAATAGCTTACATATTCAAGTTTCTTCAAAAGGCTGGTATCTCGTATAGTTCGGCTACATAGTTATGTTTCATTTTGAAACTAGGCAGAAACGTTATTGTTTGGCCAACCCTACTTCCATTCCATGTGGTAACTCCAAAGGCAATGCTTGTGTGGGGACTCCAACACCCATTTCTGAAACGCCCGCCCACGGAGCATTCTATAAAAGGGCAGTTGCTTAAAGACCCATATGCCCAGTTGTGTAGCCAAACTGGCCATGAGTGACAATAACTCCTAAACTTCTCAAAGTCCCCACATTTAGAAAGTAATGAAACTACCTGCCCAAAAATAGGGAACCTTAAACCCGTACTGGGATTTAGTTACAACCACCAAAACAAGTTACAAGAAAACATAACAATTAGTACCTTAGAAACATATAACAATCTACCAACTTAAAGTTATTGAGTTAATCACATAAATCAGCATAAATCAGCTAGGAAGCACGGCTCTAAAACTCTACACCTTGTCGTGTCGGACACAACCTTGACACTCCAAAATAAGTGTCGTGTTTGTGTCACCTGTTGTGTATTATCACATGAATCGGCACCAATAAGCTAAGAAGCACCGTTCTAAAACTCTACACCTTGTCGTGTCCGACATGTATCAGACACAACCTGGACACTCCAAAATAAGTGTCACGTCCGTGTCATGTATTATCCCTGTCCGTGCAACATAGCCAAGAAGAAACATTGAAGCACAAGATTTGATCATGTAAATGGTAAAACTTCATCAAATAAGACCAGGCCCACAAACTAACAACAACAGTAAGAGACACAAGTAAAGATGTAGATGCAAAAAACACAATGATCCTCCATCTACGCAGTTAATCTTCTTTACGACAACACAGATTAAAGTAACTAAATTAAGATGGATTTTATCAAGATAACACAGAGTATTAAGAGTTATTTTCCTGTACCTTCAAAATATAGCAACCACCCAAACTATAGCAACCATTATAACTTTAAAACGGCTAAAAAAAAAATTAAATTAAGCCTAAGAATGAAACCTTTGATCAGCTCCCTGTGGTCCGAGTCGGTGCCGCCGGAGTCAGAACTGCCGCAGCAGCCTTTGGCTCCGACGACTTGAGCTCCTTCAATGTCGACTTGATCTCATCCCGTACCAGCTCCACCCTCTTCAAGTACACTTCGAGCTCCAGGATCTGCTGCTTCTTCCACCTCTCGTCTCCCGCTGCGGCTGCAGATGAATTCACCGAATTGCCTCCAAACCCAAACACCGGAGGAGGAGCCAATCCCATTATTCCAAACCCTAACCCGCCATTGAGTCCGTTGAGCCCTGATCCGATGGACCCACGGACCGCAGAATTAAGCAGCTCCTTGAGGATCGGCGATAGGCAGCCCTTCACTGTCTCCTCGACGATGCTTGGTATCGGCGGTGGCGGTGGCGGTGGCAGTGGCGGTAGTAGCGCTGTAGATGAGAACGGTATAGGAGGGATGATCTGGGCCGGCGTCGTCTGCACCTCCACCTTAACCACCCCCTCCGATGGCCCCGCCAGCACCGGAGGAGCCAGGATCGGCGGGGCCGTCAGCATCAGCGGCGCCGGAGCCACCGGTATCGTCTCCAGCGCCCTCTTCCTCCCCCGTCTCCTCGACCTGGCAGTTCTCCGCTCGGACGTGGCGGCAGCAGCGTCGCAGGAGTTGTTGTTGTTAGCGTAGGGGTTGAGGTCGTCGTCGTCGCTCTCGCGGGAGCGCTTGACGCTGCTGCCGACGCTCCAGATCCTGCGCGCGATCTCGTAGGTGGCCCTCTCGTGGGGGCTCTTGAAGGAGAACTCCTTCCCGTGGCTGGCCATCCGCGCGGCCGTGTTCCGGTACTTCTTCTTGAGGCGGCGGAGCTTCTCGATCAGCTGGTTCTTGTTGAAGTCGAGCTGGAGCTGGTTCTTGATCTGCTCGTAGAAGGGGCCCGTGTCGTACTGATGCGACGCGAACGTCGTCCCCCTCGAAGACGTGAACTCGAGGAACCCGTTGAGGATCTTGATCTCGTCGTCGTCGGTCCACAGGCGCTGGAACAGCCGCCGGGAGTCTTCGAGCGACCCCGACGCAGACGCCGGCGGCGCCGGCGGAGCCGGCGTCGGGGTGACCGGAGGCTTGTTCTCCTTGCGGTCGGCGGAGGAGGAGAGGGGCTGGACTACGATCGATCCGTTGTGTTGACCTAACGGTGGGTTAGGGTTAGGGTTTATGGAGACGACCGGCACCGGTGTGGCGGCGAAGTCGTCCTCGTACTCCTCCATGTCGGAGTCCTCGGTGTCCTCGAGGTCGTCTTCCTCGTCTTCGAAGCCGACATGGTTTCCCACATGGTCGTCCTCTGCTGGAGTCGCCATTAATGACCACTGCTGCTTCTTATTCTAAATTTTGAATGGAGAGAGAGAGAACGGGAGATTGATCTGTGAGTATTGGGCTCGGGAGAGATTGGGGGGATTGGACTTGGATTTGGGTTGTTATCTAGGGTTAGGGTTGGGGCTTGGTTGGGGTGGGGGGACGGACGGAGAGTCAGATTGAGAATGGACGGACGAGATTAGTTGGGGAATGAGCCTGTTTCGAGTCAGAGTGGTGGTGGTGGTGTCGCTAGTCCTTAGGTGGATTTGGCGTACCAAATCCAACCAAAGGAAGGAGGAGGGAGTGGGCGGCTATTCCTGTGGGCAGGTAACGAATTGGTCGCAATCAGAGAGTTTGGATCAGGAATAGCTATACCCCTATCAATTGGAGAAATTGCAGATTTAGTCCTTTTGAATTTTTAGGTAAATTGGTTTTCTTTTGTTTGTTTTACTTGCGTCCCACTTATTAATATAAATTTGTACTTACATTCAACTTTTTTTTGTTTATTAAACTTACATTCCACTTTTTGTCACGAAAAATATTTAGTGACAAAAAAAATAGGGGTGTAAAAGAGTCGGACGGATATAGACAGTCACTATTCTAGTTCGGACCAAAAATAGAAACGAGTTCGGGTTGAACGGACATGGGCATTCCATTGTTTGAGTTAGGACCCGACGGACACGGACAACCACTGTTCGTTAGTTCAATCGGACGGTCCGCGGACAAATTCGGACAATCATAAATATATGGTAACTTTAGATATCATAATATAGATCTGATGGTAGCAGACTCACGAAAATTGGTTCGCATACATGCAAAATATAATAACTTAACTCATTGTCACACATTAATTTCAGATGTTACTCGACCGATCGCGTTAAATAATACAATTCTCGATTAGTTTAGGTATCGCTGAGAAATCGCATGTATACTGATCACTTCACGTATTAAAGTAATTAGATTTACCAATCAGAAATGCTCTACGAAATATCATAATAATAGTATTGGCGTGTATTTGGGGGAGAAAATGGGAGTTTATTTGATTAAGAACTAAATACTATTATTATGAAAGTGAGTTTATTTATGAGGTCTTAGTTCTTAACAAAGATTAAGAACTAAGACCTCATAAATAAACTCACTTTCATAATAATAGTATTGGCGTGTATTTGGGGGAGAAAACTTTGATACCGAATGGATATCAAGATTTGATACCCTCTACGTATGACATATGGATCCTCTTCTTTTTTGTAATATATATATATATATATATATATATATATATATAGAGAGAGAGAGAGAGAGAGAGAGAGAGAGAGAGAGAGAGAGCCTCCTTTTTGTAAAATGTGTAAACATATATATATACATAAATATTTAGGGAGCCTCACTTGTCATACATAGGGTATCAAAACTTTTATACCCTCTTCGGTATCAAAGTGGCACAATTATAAACTCCAATAAAACTTCTTCACTTGATAGATATGGTTGTGTAACACTAGTTTTGGGATTGACGAAATGGTTACTTATTATTTTCTATTCTTTTAAGGGCTTGTTTGGTAAGGATGTGTTTGGTAAATCGTATTTGGAGGTGGAATTTGATTTTTTATGAATTTGAAGACAAATTCATGGAATCCTATGTTTGGTTGGAGATGGATTTGGATATGGAAAGTATGATAAAATCCAAAACTTGGATTTGATTGGATTTTGGAGGAAAAAAAAAATTATTCTTTAATAATTTCGTTAAAATATTTATTATTTAATATTTTTGTTAAAAATTAGTAAATTAAAAATTAGTTAATCTTTAATAATTTCGTTAAAATATTTATTCTTTAATAATTTCGTTAAAATATTTATTCTTTAATAATTTCGTTAAAATTAGTTAATTAATAAAAAATAACTATTTTATTAGTATTATTAATTAATAAAAAATAGTATTATTAATTAAAAATTTAGTTAATTAGTTAATTTCGTTATAATCATAATTAATAATTTAATAGTATTATTATAATATTAATTAATAATATTTTATTATTTAGTTAATAATCATACTTTACTAGTATTATTATTATATTATTATAATATTAATTAATAATTTATTAGTATTATAATAATATTAATTACTAATTTGTCAATAACTATTTTATTATAATCTTAATTAATAATATTTTAATTACAATTAAAATCATATTTTATAATAATTTAATTAATAATTTACTAATCATAATAATATTAATTTTTAATTACTATTTTTAAAATAATTAATTTATAGTTAATTAATCGTTAATTATTAATTATTGATCAATAACTATAATTATTAATTATTAATCGTTAATAAAAAATTATCGATTGTTAATTATTAATTATTAATCATCAATTATAATTTATAGTTATTAATTATTAATCATTAATTATTAATCTTTAATTATTAATCATTATTTATTTAAAAATTAACTAATCGTTAATTACTAATTTTATAATTAATAATAACTAATAGTCAATTATTAATTACTAATCGTTAATTACTAATCGTTAATTATTAATTTTATAAAGAATAATAACTATAATTAATTAATAACTTAATTATTGATCATGACTATAATTTAATTATTAATCATAAATCCAAATCCTATGTTTGGTTGGAGTTGGATTTGAATCTTGAAATCTATGATTTGGAGTTGGAGGATTTCCAAATCCAAATCCAAATAGTAAAATTCGGTTACCGAACAAGCCCTTGGATTTGGATTTTGGATTTGGATTGAAAATCCAAAATTCAAATCCAAATCCAAATCATGGATTTCAAAATAAAAAATCCAAGTCCAAATCCATTTCCAACCAAACATAGGATTTGAATTTATGATTAATAACTAAATTATAGTCATGATTAATAATTAAGCTACTAATTAATTATGATTAATTATAAAATTAATAATTAATAATTAACGATTAGTTATTATTAATTATAAAATTAATAATTAACAATTAGTTAATTTTTAAATAAATAACGATCAATAAATAACGATTAATAATTAGAAATTATATTTAACGATTAATAATTAATGATTAATAATTTTTAATTAACGATTCATAATTAATGATTAGTAATTATAAAATTAATAATTAACGATTAGTTATTTTTTAAATAAATAACGATTAATAAATAATAATTAATAATTAACGATTAATAATTAATAATTATCAATTATAATTAATAATTAATGATTAATGATTAATAATTATAATTAACGATTAGTAATTAATAATTAACAATTAATATTTTTTAATAATTAACGATTAATAATTTTTAAATAAATAACAATTATTATAATTATAAAATTAATAATTAACGATTAAGAATTAATAATTAACGATTAGTTAATTTTTAAATAAATATTAGTTAGTTTTTAATTAACTATAAATTAAATATTTTAAAAATAATAATTATAAATTAATATAATGATGATTAGTAAATTATTAATTAAATTATCATAAAATATGAATCTAATCGTGATTAGAATATTATTAATTAAGATTATAATAAAATAGTTATTAACAAATTATGAATTAATATTATAATAATACTAATAGATTATTAATTATGATCATAATTGGATATTAATTAATAAATTATTAATTAAGATTATGGTTATGATTAATAAAATTATTATAATTATGATTAATAAAATAATAAATATTAATTAGGATTATTATATATTATTAAATAATAAAATTATTAATTAATAAATTATTAACTTAGAATATAATTATGATAACTAACTATTAGTTGTTTTTTTATTAATTAACTAATTTTTAAC
This sequence comes from Iris pallida, assembly GCA_029216955.1. Lineage (NCBI taxonomy): Eukaryota > Viridiplantae > Streptophyta > Magnoliopsida > Asparagales > Iridaceae > Iris > Iris pallida. The sequence continues at coordinate 8,367,646 of JANAVB010033219.1, read as the reverse complement.
GAAAATATTAAAGAATAAATATTTTAACAAAATTATTAAAGAATAACTAATTTTTTAATTTACTAATTTTTAACAAAATTATTAAAAAATAAATATTTTAACAAAATTATTAAAGAATAACTAATTTTTTTCTTCCAAATCCAACCAAATCCAAGTTCTGGATTTTGTCATACTTTTCATATCCAAATCCATCTCCAACCAAACATAGGATTCCATAGATTTCTCTCTAAATCCATAAAAATCCAAATTTTACCACCAAATACGATTTACCAAACGGGACCTAAGTTAATCTTAAAATTTTTAGAAGCAGATCGGAGGTTACTTTCAAAATCCTCTTACATTTTACACCATCGTTTTATGGGATTGGTTATTATCTTGTATGCATCACCTTTTCTTTTGTTTTTATCTAAACTAATACATAATCGAAATATCAAGTTTTTTTTTAATACTTTTTTAGCTAAAAATGTTATTACTTATGGATAAAAAGATAATTTGGTCACCCATTTTCATGGGTAAAAAATGTCACTATTTATAATGAATGTTTAATATCTTAATCGGTTGTTTATTGTATCTTAAGTTGCGCAATTAAGCATTTGTGTCCCTTTTCTTTTTTTTTTCACTGGAAAAATCTAACTCTTTCAGTCAACCCAATTCTCTCCATATAAGTCAATAATTTTTCTAGATTTGATTTTGATTATTTCTTTATTTATTATTTTTAGTTAATTTATGTGAACCGAAATGTGATGAGCTATAGATTATCAACCACACTTAGGTACACCTTCCAACATCATTTGCTTCAAGAGGTCAGAGTTTTTGAATCTTTGAAAAAATTATGTTAACTTGTAATGTTTGTTGGAATTATTCAATAATAGGGGCCACACATGTAAAATTAATTGTGTTGGACTATTTAAATAATTAAGTCAAATTAAAGTGGTCTATTTGGAAAATTATCTTAAAGGTATAATTGCCATAGAATTAATGTGTAGATACCGGAAATAAATCTAATTTGATGAGGGGCCAAATTAGAAATATCACTACATATAAATATATGTATTCATTAGGGTTATGTCCCCAACTTATACGGCCACCAAAAGAGAGGTTTTCTCTTTTTCTCTTATGCATCCTCATCAACAGAAAGAGATGGACAAAGAATTTAGATTCATCTTTGTCATTAAGGGACGTAGCAAGTTGGAAGATCGAACCCCATAAAAGGACGACCGCTTCAACATCCATCAAGCCTAGCAATGGATTCAGGTACGCTTCCGCAATTTAATTTATGTTCTTCGTCTCATAAATCGACAGGGTACAATAAATTTCTAACAAGTGGCATCAGAGCCACCTTTGTTTGATTCATGAGTTTGAAATTTTCAGATTCAATTTTTGTTGGTGTTCAGAAACCCTAGATCGTTAGATCTAATTTTATTTAGAATTCTGATTGTTCTATGGAAGCTTTTATTATTCACCGAGCATTTTTATATATACATGAAGAATCCGGTCTCAATTGCTTCCAGATGTTCATGAATTTTGTAAAACAATTGCTTAAGATTTCGAAACCAAAAGAGTAACGTGCCAGCATGCTTCACGTTTCTTGCTACTGCTACTTGAGGTGTCCATGAATTTTTCTTTTCCGAACGCTTTCGTTCATGAATTTTTCATCTTTGAAAAATACGAATTCAATTAAGCATTTTGGTGCAAACTTTTAAGGCTAACCTGTTGTTATTATGCTACTGCTACTATATTGATTTGGTAGGCACTGTCACGCCCCGATTCATAGAGTCATTTATTCACATATTTTATCGCTTGGAATCGATCGTCCTCGCTTGGGCGTGATGCCGTACAAGTCTGGTATTGCACTTGTACAAGGCAAAGATAGTACATAATCGATTATTCTTCAAATAGGAACACATCGCAGCGGCAGAAGCAGATAAATTGAATTTAATAAGGACAATCTTTCTTATTAAATAGAAGTACATCACTTCTTTATAGCAGCGGAGAAAAAGAGTAACTTGAAGCCACACAGAGATATGTAGAACTTTATTCTCTTTATTGATAATTGAAGAAGAGTACAAGACTTGTATTGAAGTACAATGATTACAGCACATCTCACTTTACATTAGAAATCAACTGAACAATGCTATACAGCTTACATTTGATATTTGGATACACTGGATTACCACTCGATATACTGATTTGGCTTACAATCTCACTGATACAACTGATTACAATGTTCCATACATTATGCCCTTTATAAACAGAAGACATCATCTTGTACAAGGAGAGCTTTTGTATGCCCAACAAATCTTCGATGCCGCGGGACCAATCAAGCCAATCTTCGTGTGTAGAACATTCCAAGCACGAGCACCTGCCCACAAAACATGGGTCAGCACATCATCTATGTACTGGCGAGCAGAATTCAACCCACTCGCATAAACCAACATTAAAGTGATCATTTAAGCAAGCATTTCTTAGAGTGATCTTTCTACTTGGGGCCTAACATCAGTTTACAGTTCATGGGCAATAATCAGAGTGAAGCATGTAAACATATTCTTAGTAGCATTCATGTGGACATATCATTTATCATTCTTGGTGTTATCATGCAAAGGCATCATTGAGGCATACTAGGTGTTATCATGAAAAGGCATCATTGAGGCATCGTTAACATTAACATTTTAAACATGTTATAACAGTTCTCACTTCAAGCATCACTTAGCATGTATGTTGTGTTTGAGCAATGATTATAGCAAGGCATCTTTCTAGCATACTAAATGGAACATGTTAAGCAGGCAAGTTAAACCAACTTATACAATATCACAATTATGTGATTTCTTGCCGATAGCCGACTCCTCGTACCTGTATCAATTACAGGTTATCTGATATACTTACTCTGCCTGCACAAAATATTCATTAGCATGCATCCTGACTACATGGTCACTGGTGTTGTTAAACCATATGGACTCTTCTCATTTCATTTTATTTTAAGATAATACGGTCAGCATAGTAGGTGACGATCCTCTATGCCATCCCGCCTTATCCGTGCTCCCATAGCACTCATCATTATTTCCTCCTAGGCCGAATCGGTCCCCAGGGCCCTAGGAATCGTTCGAGGAAATTATTACTCAAACCTTGTATACAAGTTGTCCATGACCATGCGAATGCGTGTCCGACTCGATTGTGAACAAAATTGCATGGTAAAATATATTAAGAAAAGTAAAGGCAACAGTGCATCATTAGTCATATTCAATGACTTATTCATTTCGTCATTACCATCATTTCATTTGGTGATCTCAACGATCCCAGCTTTATCATATCTCATTCATTGCTTCATTGCAATGTATCTCATATCATTCCTTTCTTAAGAGGAACTTAACATACATTCATTTCTTATAAGGGACAGGTAGCATTTCATATTCTTGTAACAGTTATAGAGAGAGTACATAATTCTAGTGTTTTATTCAGTTCATTGGGTCGATAGCACCGCCAGTTCACTTCTTATTCTATCATTCACAAGACATCTCATTAATCAAGTGTTTTATCGTTTCAGCAGCATTAAGCATAAGGAACAAGGTTATCAATTCAATCTCAGGCATCGAATCATATTAGCAGTTCAATGTGTTGTACATTTCAATAATCCTCAGCAAAAGCATCTCTATTATTCAGCAACTAACATATGGGACATTTAGGGACAGTTCATAGCATTTCAATACTTCATCTATTAAGCATGAAGGAGTAAGGAGGAGGAAGGACAGTTCCACTCACCCAAAATTCTACTAAGCGTAGCTCCACCAGCGAGCTATGTTCCAATACCCATTCCGTCTAGCCAGCTAAGAGAGACTGCATCAGTCTCAATTCTTCTCATTTCCAACATAAGTCACGGTCCAATATTCTGATCCCATCCAATAAGCCAACCAAATGCCTCGTACGGAGCGGGGCATTACAGGCACGGCCATAATAAATGTTAACATTGGTTTGTATGCATCTTAAATAAATTCGTATTTTAGCCACAGAAGTGAATTCGTATTTTAGCCATATAAGAAATTTTGCATCTTAAATGTTAACATTGGTTTGCTGTCAATTTTCCATTGATTTGATTGGCATACTTAAGAAAATTTTGTAATGCATGTGGTTCATATTACGTATTTTGGAATACGTGTACGTATTTTATCTTGTATTGCATGATTTTCTTGCTTAGTTTTCTCCATGGCTTGGTTTATTCTTGGTTCGGGTTGGCTTGGTTTGGGATTGCTTTTGGTTCATCATGGACCAAGGGTGAACCCCCTACCTACCACCACCATCCCCATTTATTAACCCATTCTTCTTTCTCTCTCTTCATTAACCTCTTCTTCCTTCCTCCATTAATTCTTCACCTACCAGAGGGAGAGAGAGAGGTCTAGGCAAGTGCAACTTGCTTCATGGAGGAACTCCAATTTTATTGCTTCATTCTCTTCCTTACAACATTTTAACTTACTTTAGTACTTGGCATTTCCACTTTCTATGGCTAGATTCTTGTAGATCTAAGTTTACTTTATTTTCGGATTTCTGGGGTTTTGATCTACTTAATCTTGTTATTTCTGAATTTTGATGGTTCCATGTTGTAGAGCATTTCGTTCTACCCCATTTTGACCTATGGAAGTTTGGATTTGGGCTCCGGATGATGGAGTTATGGAGCTTGAGAATTTGGCTCTCATGGTGTTCTTCTTCTCGGAATTTTGGAGAAGATGAACTATGCTTGACTTGACTGCATGAATATTTCATGCGGCAAGTGTTCTCTTCAGCCGCATGACTGGAAGTACTTGAGCCGCATGGGGGTCGAACTCATCTAGCCGCATAACTCGCTCGACCCCAGCCGCATAATACTTCGCTCCTCTTGAGCCGCATAGACTTGCTTCCCGCTAGCCGCATATGCCTCCTTCCACCAGCCGCATGGGCTTTGAACTCTGAACCGCATAAGGGCCGCTCCCCGCTGGCCGCATGGGACTTCACTTGACCCGGCCACATGTACCCTGGCTCGTTCCAGCCTCATGAGAACCCCTTCCCTTGAGAGCCGCATAGGCATTGATCCTCGATGGCCGCATATACTGCAGTCTTCTTCCGTAGCCGCATAAGGACCCGAGCCCTCTCAACCGCATGACTCTGAATTTTCCAGCCGCATAAGTTTTCCGCCCTTAGCCGCATGAGTACCCACCCCTCACTTGAACCGCATGGGCCTTGCTCCCCGCTGGCCGCATAAGAACTTCTTCCCCGAGCCGCATGTGCCTTCTGGTTCCGCTAGCCGCATGTGCCTCCTTCTCCCTGAACCGTATGGGCTTTGGATCCTGAGCCGCATGGCCCCTCCCTGTACCTTGCTTTAAATGATTAGTTATTATTATTACTTGATTATTACTGTTAATTCATGTCCTGTAACCTCATATTAACTTGAGTCTCCTGATTGAATGCTTGCACTATGATGCCTTGCACCTGTACCCTGAACACGATAGTGACCCATCGTGGTGCACTCCTTGTAATGCCCCGCTCCGTACGAGGCATTTGGTTGGCTTATTGGATGGTATTAGAATATTGGACCGTGACTTATGTTGGGAATGAGAAGAATTGAGACTGATGCAGTCTCTCTTAGCTGGCTAGACGGAATGGGTATTGGAACTTAGCTCGCTGGTGGAGCTATGCTTAGTAGAATTTTGGGTGAGTGGAACTTTCTTTCCTCCTCCTTACTCCTTCATGCTTAATAGATGAAGTATTGAAATGCTATGAACTGCCCCTAAATGTCCCATATGTTAGTTGCTGAATAATAGAGATGCTTTTGCTGAGGATTATTGAAATGTACAACACATTGAACTGCTAATGTGATTCGATGCCTGAGATTGAATTGATAACCTTGTTCCTTATGCTTAATGCTGCTGAAACGATAAAACACTTGATTAATGAGATGCCTTGTGAATGATAGAATAAGAAGTGAACTGGCGGTGCTATCGACCCAATGAACTGAATGAAACACTAGAATCATGTACTCTCTCTATAACTGTTACAAGAATATGAAATGCTACCTGTCCCTTATAAGAAATGAATGTATGTTAAGTTCATCTTAAGAAAGGAATGATATGAGATACATTGCAATGAAGCAATGAATGAGATATGATAAAGCTGGGATCGTTGAGATCACCAAATGAAATGATGGTAATGACGAAATGAATAAGTCATTGAATATGACTAATGATGCACTGTTGCCTTTACTTTTCTTAATATATTTTACCATGCGATTTTGTTCACAATCGAGTCGGACACGCATTCGCATGGTCATGGACAACTTGTATACAAGGTTTGAGTAATAATTTCCTCGAACGGTTCCTAGGGCCCTGGGGACCGATTCGGCCTAAGAGAAAATAATGATGAGTGCTATGGGAGCACGGATAAGGCGGGGTGGCATAGAGGCTCGCCACCTACTATGCTGACCGCATTATCTTAAAATAAAATGAAATGAGAAGAGTCCATATGGTTTAACAACACCAGTGACTATGTAGTCAGGATGCATGCTAATGAATGTTTTGTGCAGGCAGAGTAAGTATATCAGATAACCTGTAATTGATACAGGTACGAGGAGTCGGCTATCGGCAAGAAATCACATAATTGTGATATTGTATAAGTTGGTTTAACTTGCCTGCTTAACATGTTCCATTTAGTATGCTAGAAAGATGCCTTGCTATAATCATTGCTCAAACACAATATACATGCTAAGTGATGCTTGAAGTGAGAACTGTTATAACATGTTTAAAATGTTAATGTTAACGATGCCTCAATGATGCCTTTTCATGATAACACCTAGTATGCCTCAATGATGCCTTTGCATGATAACACCAAGAATGATAAATGATATGTCCACATGAATGCTACTAAGAATATGTTTACATGCTTCACTCTGATTATTGCCCATGAACTGTAAACTGATGTTAGGTCCCAAGTAGAAAGATCACTCTAAGAAATGCTTGCTTAAATGATCACTTTAATGTTGGTTTATGCGAGTGGGTTGGATTCTGCTCGCCAGTACATAGATGATGTGCTGACCCACGTTTTGTGGGCAGGTGCTCGTGCTTGGAATGTTCTACACACGAAGATTGGCTTGATTGGTCCCGCGGCATCGAAGATTTGTTGGGCATACAGAAGCTCTCCTTGTACAAGATGATGTCTTCTGTTTATAAAGGGCATAATGTATAGAACATTGTAATCAGTTGTATCAGTGAGATTATAAGCCAAATCAGTATATCGAGTGGTAATCCAATGTATCCAAATATCAAATGTAAGTTGTATAGCATTGTTCAGTTGATTTCCAATGTAAAGTGAGATGTGCTGTAATCATTGTACTTCAATACAAGTCTTGTACTCTTCTTCAATTATCAATAAAGAGAATAAAGTTCTACATATCTCTGTGTGGCTTCAAGTTACTCTTTTTCTCCGCTGCTATAAAGAAGTGATGTACTTCTATTTAATAAGAAAGATTGTCCTCATTAAATTCAATTTATCTGCTTCTGCCGCTGCGATGTGTTCCTATTTGAAGAATAATCGATTATGTACTATCTTTGCCTTGTACAAGTGCAATACCAGACTTGTACGGCATCACGCCCAAGCGAGGACGATCGATTCCAAGAGATAAAATATGTGAATAAATGACTCTATGAATCGGAGCGTGACAAATTGATATCAAAGCACGGCTTTACGTCCTTGGTCTCTTCTTTGGTTCGTTTCAAATCAAAGTTGCATCGATGATTGACCAAAGTTGCTTCCGCGATCACTCAACGTTGCTTCCGCGATTAAAATCAAAGATTGCTTCCGCGATTATATTGTTGTTGTTCTGTAATCATCCTATGTTGTTCGTGTCTGAAAGATCATTGACCCTCTTGGCTGCTCACTGGATGTTCCATACAGTAAGTCTATATACATTGTGATGCCCCTGAAAGAATGATTGTTGTTGGTTTGGACACAAATAACCCAACAATGACTCGATGCCATAGTATGCTATATTGTGAATGCTGTTAGAAATGTGGGAATATAGAAAAGTGGATGGGTATGCTGTAACAAGTTGAGAATTGCATGTGATGCAGAAAGATTTGGGAATGAATAATTGATGGATGAGTTCAGCAGAACTAGTGAGTTGACACATATGTGCTCGCTAGTACTTTCGAGACCTAAGAATGTTGGCTTATGATATTGAGACCCCGAGATGTTGGCTAAGTGTTGTGACCATTATAGATCACGAATGTCCGGAATGGATTGAGTTGATATTGTTTAAGGATGGCTTCGTTTCTGAGTGGTATATTGCCTCTACCACCTCAGAACGAGATGTATGTTGACCTTTCCATAGAATAGCAATGAGACTATCTGTGGGTACTGGGTAGTGCCGAGACTTAGCTGGGAGTCATGTATTATTGCTAGATGACTCGAGTGTCCCCTGACAGTGATGCTATGTTGGGTAGCGAGATTGTAGAAATGATAACGGTTGGCTTGGTTATAAATTGTTTAGTCGAGTGATGACTCGAGCTAGTAAGACAGTTAGTATGCTACGGATAAATAGACTTGGCTAGAGAATATTGTGGCTTAGAACATCTGAATGTTGACTTCGATTGGTTGGATAAAAAAAATCAAATGTGGCTAATACAAAGTTGGTTGCTAAGCTGAAAGTTTAAAAATATTGTCGGTGAATCAAAGGGATATTAGAAATCTGTGCCTTGATCCTAAGGTGTAATAGATGTCAATCCATCTTGATCACCAAAGGATAGTCATTGCATAGATGCATGATGCTGAAGAATTGAATTGTACTAGAAAAATAACAAGTAGTGACTCAGAATACTGTTGTTGCCTAGAGGATGGTTAAGTGATACATAAATTGTCGGATTGAATGGGATGAACTACTTGACCATTACTGCATGAGATTAAGAATGCCGTAAGATAGTTTGATGATTGAGAAACAAATGGAAACGAGAAATTACAAACATGTTGGATAATGTCGGTATAGGTGATTGTTGGTTGGGATATAGATTGTTGGCTTATGACTTAGTGGTTTGACTCTGTCATACGGATCGAATAGTATGATTCCATAATTATGTTAAGACTATCGGAATCGATGACCCTTGAATAGTTAGCATTGGCTTATGGGTTCGTGTGGGTACAAAGGAATTTGAATAGAAATATGGATCATTGGGAATTTACTTGATGGATTATTAGAACGATGAGAATCGTATGTCGGGTTGGAATTTGACCGTAATGTTGATAGATCGATCTTAGTCGATCGTTGGGTAAGTCTAGAGTGAGCCTCTGTGGGAATTATTCCTTGAGGAAGACACTAGATAGATAGACTTGACCCTAGAAACTGTGGACTGCATGACCAATTGTTGGCATAACCAACAATGGCGATTAGTTGTTCAGACTGAGTTAAAACCCATAGGTTTGGGTAGAGTTCCTTAGAACCGTTGGTTGCTTGTTGGCCTTAAGAATAAGAAACTAGTATAACCCTAGTAGCCGTCCACTCTAGGGAGTCACCTGAACGATTAAGTTTAGCTATCAGTGTAGCTAACCTTAGAGACTGACTGAATAATAGGTGACCATTGGAGACCCATAGGATGACCTTGTGGCATTGAATGAGAGACAACGATAATGAGTATTGACCTAAGGGAATGTATGCTTCAACTTGAGCCTTAAGAGATGTTTGACCCTTGAGGATTATATGTCGGCTATAAGTGGGAATTGCAACCGTAAGGTAAGGCTTGAGTGTACCTATAGTCGGGTAGCTAAGTTAACCTTGACTGTTGCATAGAATTATACCCTGACTCGGGTAATCGATAGTGGGTGACGTCGGATTGTGTCTTATAGAAAAGATGAGTTGCCTCGGTGAAAAATATTGTTGGATTTGGGAAGGAATATGATTGCATGTTGTGAACTCTTGATATGGTTGGCTCTAAGTTAGACCCTTGATCGAATGTTAGAAATGTTATGCTTGGGTATAAAACTTAACCAAGTTGTCCCTGATATTAAATATTGTGGCCGGGAAGATACTGATTGTGGCAAAATGAATAAAGCAATAAGTCAAATGAAAGGATGCTAAGTCGGATTTAGAAAAGAGAATTATATTGTGGCTGATCGAATCGTACTAACATGGAAGTTGGCTGAAGTACATATATTTTGGGGACGCCTAAAATATGTGTATGGATCCAGCCGAAGTGATTGGTTGCGACTGAGATAACATTATGGGAAGAATTTATCGCACTAGTACAGAATTTGGCTGAAATGCATATGTTTTGGGGACGCCTAAAATATGTGTATGGATCCAAATGAAGTGATGTATTGCGACCAAGATAGAATACAAGAAAAATGTTAGTGAATCAATGAGAAGTTACAAGTAATTGAAAAAGAGATAGACAGATCGAATCGTTGATGGATTTAAATGGTACAGTTGGATATATATTTTGAAATGACCGAGTGGGCTGAAATGAATATTGATTTGAAGCTGAATGAGTAAACTCATGGTGATTAAGTGAATCTTGTGGAAGACTTGTTCCTTAAGTTTCGAGGACGAAACTTTTTCTGAGTGGTATATTATGTAATGTCCCGCTCCGTACGAGGCATTTGGTTGGCTTATTGGATGGGATCAGAATATTGGACCGTGACTTATGTTGGGAATGAGAAGAATTGAGACTGATGCAGTCTCTCTTAGCTGGCTAGACGGAATGGGTATTGGAACATAGCTCGCTGGTGGAGCTACGCTTAGTAGAATTTTGGGTGAGTGGAACTGTCCTTCCTCCTCCTTACTCCTTCATGCTTAATAGATGAAGTATTGAAATGCTATGAACTGCCCCTAAATGTCCCATATGTTAGTTGCTGAATAATAGAGATGCTTTTGCTGAGGATTATTGAAATGTACAACACATTGAACTGCTAATGTAATTCGATGCCTGAGATTGAATTGATAACCTTGTTCCTTATGCTTAATGCTGCTGAAATGATAAAATACTTGATTAATGAGATGCCTTGTGAATGATAGAATAAGAAGTAAACTGGTGGTGCTATCGATCCAATGAACTGAATGAAACACTAGAATCATGTACTCTCTCTATAACTGTTACAAGAATATGAAATGCTACCTGTCCCTTATAAGAAATGAATGTATGTTAAGTTCCTCTTAAGAAAGGAATGATATGAGATACATTGCAATGAAGCAATGAATGAGATATGATAAAGCTGGGATCGTTGAGATCACCAAATGAAATGATGGTAATGACGAAATGAATAAGTCATTGAATATGACTAATGATGCACTGTTGCCTTTACTTTTCTTAACATATTTTACCATGCGATTTTGTTCACAATCGAGTCGGACACGCATTCGCATGGTCATGGACAACTTGTATACAAGGTTTGAGTAATAATTTTCTCGAACGGTTCCTAGGGCCCTGGGGACCGATTCGGCCTAGGAGGAAATAATGATGAGTGCTATGGGAGCACGGATAAGGCGGGGTGGCATAGAGGCTCGCCACCTACTATGCTGACCGTATTATCTTAAAATAAAATGAAATGAGAAGAGTCCATATGGTTTAACAACACCAGTGACCATGTAGTCAGGATGCATGCTAATGAATGTTTTGTGCAGGCAGAGTAAGTATATCAGATAACTTGTAATTGATACAGGTACGAGGAGTCGGCTATCAGCAAGAAATCACATAATTGTGATATTGTATAAGTTGGTTTAACTTGCCTGCTTAACATGTTCCATTTAGTATGCTAGAAAGATGCCTTGCTATAATCATTGCTCAAACACAACATACATGCTAAGTGATGCTTGAAGTGAGAACTGTTATAACATGTTTAAAATGTTAATGTTAACGATGCCTCAATGATGCCTTTTCATGATAACACCTAGTATGCCTCAATGATGCCTTTGCATGATAACACCAAGAATGATAAATGATATGTCCACATGAATGCTACTAAGAATATGTTTACATGCTTCACTCTGATTATTGCCCATGAACTGTAAACTGATGTTAGGCCCCAAGTAGAAAGATCACTCTAAGAAATGCTTGCTTAAATGATCACTTTAATGTTGGTTTATACGAGTGGGTTGGATTCTGCTCGCCAGTACATAGATGATGTGCTGACCCACGTTTTGTGGGCAGGTGCTCGTGCTTGGAATGTTCTACACACGAAGATTGGCTTGATTGGTCCCGCGGCATCGAAGATTTGTTGGGCATACAGAAGCTCTCCTTGTACAAGATGATGTCTTCTGTTTATAAAGGACATAATGTATGGAACATTGTAATTAGTTGTATCAGTGAGATTGTAAGCCAAATCAGTATATCGAGTGGTAATCCAATGTATCCAAATATCAAATGTAAGCTGTATAGCATTGTTCAGTTGATTTCCAATGTAAAGTGAGATGTGCTGTAATCATTGTACTTCAATACAAGTCTTGTACTCTTCTTCAATTATCAATAAAGAGAATAAAGTTCTACATATCTCTGTGTGGCTTCAAGTTACTCTTTTTCTCCGCTGCTATAAAGAAGTGATGTACTTCTATTTAATAAGAAAGATTGTCCTCATTAAATTCAATTTATCTGCTTCTGGCGCTACGATGTGTTCCTATTTGAAGAATAATCAATTATGTACTATCTTTGCCTTGTACAAGTGCAATACCAGACTTGTACGGCATCACGCCCAAGCGAGGACGATCGATTCCAAGAGATAAAATATGTGAATAAATGACTCTATGAATCGGGGCGTGACACTCCTGACAAGTGAACATGACATGACCTGATAGTGGCCCGTCGTGGCGCACTCTTGACCAGTATTAACCTGACATGATATACCTTGATAAGCTGTTGCGACGGCTACCTGACATGACATGACCTGTATAATTAACCCGGACAACGTGGGCGATTGTGCTTGTACAATTAATCCAGTCCTGTCTTGCATCATGTCTAGGAGGGGACTCCTGAGTACCACGGTCAGGAGTACCTACTGAAATGGACTAAGGCTAATAACTAGATTAATCCATTAGTCATAAAGAGATCTCCCAGCTACAGGCAATCCCGTTACCTGGGCGCACCTGGGATCTGTAGCCTGCCGTCGAGTAGGGCACATTTCCAGCACACTGTCTTGTGTTGCACCCTTCAAGCTACCAAAGGGTACATACGTTTCCTGGACGATGTACCCACCTGAATTCAACCCCTAATCTTTCGACCTGGGTAACCTGGATGGTCTGCAGGGCTTGTGGCTGTGGAATAATCTCACTGCATCTTGCTAGTAACTAGGCTTGTGATAACCCTAGTTAGTTAAAGTATCAAGCCGTAATTCTTGCTTGGCCGTGAAATGCTTGGATGGAGTCTAACCAGTCTAGTCTTGCCCTGATCTTCTTCCAGATTATTGCATGACCAGAATGCTTATATTTATTTTACCGATAAATGGTGAGAATTCCAAGCTCTGTTCAGACGAAGGGTTATAACCCCGATCCTTGTTTGGTTTACGGGTTGTAACCTGGTTATCTGAATAGTTCTATGGTTATCTCGTCGTATATCATCCTGATGTATTTTCTTATTTCCAGTTCTTACTTTTACTTATACTCTTGTGCTGATTGCTGGTTTTAGTTCCTAAGTGAAGCTTCCTTGTGGCACTTGCTCTTTCTGGGATCTGACCCAGCTGGTTTTGTATGGCCAGATTTTGGAGCAGCTCCAGAGGATCTACCGGCTTTCCAGTCCGATGGTAAACACCAGGCGTAACCAGGGCAACGAGTGGATTATTTTGGCTCTCCCACTCTATTGTAAACATATTATTTTGAGACGTTTAGCCGACGAACACCTGTTTAGCTCGATTGTACTTACTGTCTGCCTACGGGCTGTAACCTGATTGACAGATCCTAGGGTTGATCATGTATGACTAAAACTCTTGCTAGTCCTAACATTTTGTAATGACTAGCTTATGATCAGCTGAATATGTAATATTTGGGAGGCCTTATTATTGTATATTTAATGATCATACATCTTGTGACATTTACTTACTTGCTTGTGATTGAGACACTAGGCTTGTTCATGACCATAGGAGACTGTTGGCTTATAGTAAATCCTCATGTATCTAGACAGCCGTGACCGTATAGCGAGGTAGGTTGCACTTCGATATACGTAGCTGGCTATGTTTGTCCCCGCTCTCCAGTATTCTGGTTCTGGGGCGTGACAAATCTTGATAGAAATTTTAATTTATGTACAGTAATGACCTCTCTATTCATGCTTAAATATTAGATATGGACGCATGTGATAATGACCGTAGAAATTCTCCATTATTTTAAATATGCATGAATAAACTTATTGTTGGACATGTGATAATATGGAATGTCGGTTAGATTTTAATTACTCATGCTGATAGATATTTGGTGTTACTCAATTTAGAGTGTTTTCCAATCTAAGTTGATCATTGGAGGACACAGAGATGATTCTAGAAGCAGCTAGGACCCCAGAGAACGAGAAGGTAGCCGTGATGCGCCTGCAGTTGTTAGATCTTGCCCGCAGCTGGTGGGCAGCTCAGGCCGTTGGATTAGCAGCACCTATTGCTTGGGCGGTGTTCAGAAAGAGATTCCAGACCAAGTATTTTGATGTTGTAGCTCGGTATGATCTACAGGCGAGGTTCACCAATCTGAAGCAGATGGGCAGGACGGTCGATGGATATGCGACCGAGTTTTCGAGACTCAATCGGTTTGCTCCTACCTTGGTGGCTGTCACGACCCAGAACCAGAATACTGGAGAGCGGGGGCGAACATAGCCAACTACGTATGTTGAAATGAAGGCCATCTCGCTATACGGTCACGACTGTCTAGATATGAGGGTTTACTACAAGCCAACGGTCTCTTAAGGTCGAGCCTATCGTCTCAATCTCAAGCAAGTAATATAGTTACAAGTTGTTTGACCACCAAATATACAATAAAAGGCGTCCCAAATATTACATATCAGCTGATCATGAAGCTAGTCGTACAAAATGCTAGGACTAGCAAGAGTTAAGTCATACATGATCAACCCTAGGATTTGTTAATCATGTTTACAGCCCGTAGGCAAACAGTAAGTAAAGGTGCATCGAGCTAACAGGTGCTCGTCGGCTAAACGTCTCAAAAGAATAATTTTACAATAGAGTGAGCGAAACAAAATAGAAAACCCACTCGTAGCCCGGGTTCCTTCTAGTCGCCACCATCGGGCTGGAGGTTCGGTAGATCCTCGGGTGCTGCTCCGAAATCTGGCCACACAAAACCAGCTGGGTCAAACCCCAGAAAGAGCAAGTGCCACAAAGGAGGCCACGAAATAAGAACAAAAGCCAGCATATCAGAACATATTATAAATGGAAGAAAACTACAAGTAAGTAAAGAGAACAACAGGGCAATAAACGACTAGGGACGTGGAACCATTTCGGGAACCAGGTTACAACCCGTAAACCAAACAAGGACCGGGGTTGTAACCCTTCGCCTGAATAGCAATCTGTCTCTACCCATTTATTGTTAAGATAAGTAAAACAATCATGTACAGGAGTGCCAAGTACAGGGACTAGACCAGACTTAGACAGGGCTAGACAACATCCATTTACAAGCGGCCAAACAATTACTACGGCTTACTACTTTAACTAACTAGGGTTATCACAAGCCTAATTACTAACAAGATGCAAGTGAGAATTTTCCAGTCTCAAGCCCTGCAGACTATCCAGTTATCCTTCCGCGGGTTGATAGTATGGTTGGGTACATCGCCCAGGAGACGATATACCCTTAGGTGACTTAGAGGGTGCATCATATGACAGTGTGCTGGAAATGTGCTCTACTCGTCAGCAAGCTACAAGTCCAATTAAGGTGTCCAGATAACGAGATTGCCTGTGACTGAAAATTCTCCATGAACTATAATTAGATCTAGTCATTAGCCTAATCCATATTCAGTGTAAATCCCTGACCGTGGGAACCAGGGAGTCACGTCCTAGACATGATGCAAGACAAGACTGGTGGATTTCACAAGCAAGCAAGCAGGAACGCCCACGGTGTCAGAGTCAAGTTACAAGAGTCAAGTTACAAGTCAAGAGTGCGCCGCCACGGGCCTCTATCAAGTTATCAGGTTACAAGTCAAGAATGCACCCCATCGGGTCATTATCAAGGAGATCAGGAGTATCATGATCATAAATCACAGAAAACCGAAAACCGTACTAGTCATAGCAAATACTAAAAATCGTGCCAGGTCGTATTGGGTCAAGATAGTCGTGCTGTGTGGAACAAGATCTCAAAAACCTAATCCACAAAAGAGAAGCAAAGTCCAAGAAATAAAACCAAATTATCATGGCCAAGTAGGTTGCGCAAGGGGTTAGGTTGCGCAAGAGAATGGACTGCGCAGGGGTGAATGGCGCAGAAGATGGATGGCGCAGGGGATGGATGGCACAGGGTGTGAAGTGCGCGGGGGTCAAGTACGCATGGAGCCAAGCGCGCAGGGGGCCAAGGGCGCAGGGGCCTGGCGCGCAGGGCGCGCGCGCAATCGGCAACGGCCAGGCTGCACGGTCAGCGACCAGCGCTAAAGAGCGCGGCGCGGGAAAGGCTGCGCGGTTCAGCCCAGGGGCTGAGCGAAAGTCAGTCATGCCATAAAAAGAGCGCAGGCCGAGGGGGTCTTCTTCTCCAAGGCTGAGATAAATCTCTCAAGAACACCAAAACTTCAAATCTTCATATCTTGGCCAAATCAAAACCAAATTTGGATTTTCAAAGGTCCAACTTGAGTGAAATTGAATTCTCTTCCACATGGAAGCATCAAAACAAGCAAAAATCAAAGTTTAATAGATCAAAACCAAAAATTTTCGTAAATGGTTAAAACCTAGATCTAGAAAAGTGGAAGCTCCAAATCCAAAAATGTCAAGTTCTAATGTTGATCTCCATGTCCTAATCTAGCTAATAGACAAATAAAATGTGGTACTTATTTGATGGCAAGGTGCACTTGCCTATGGTGTTGGTGGAGGAAGGAAGAAGAAGATGGAGGAAAATAAATGAAAGTAAAGAGGAGAGAGAAAAGTTAGGTGGGATTAAATGGTGGAGGATATGTTGTGTTGAGGGTGGAGGTTAGCTAAGGTGTTCCAAATGCATGTTGTACCAAACCAAACCAATCCTTCTCCATGAAATAAAACCAAGCCAACTAAAACCGAGCCGAGCCGAAACCCAAAATACGAGAAAAACCCAAAATTTCACAAGTCCAGAAAAATAAAAATACCTGCCAAAATCTAATTACGAATATAAATACGAAATACGAAAAACGGGGGTGACAACTCTACCCACCTTAAAAGAATTCCGTCCTCGAAATTTAAATCAAGATGCTAGAGATGCCACAGCAAGTTACGCTAAGCACCAACAACTACACTAAGCAGTTCAATCATACAATCATACATGCAAGCAAGGGATAGAAAGCATAAGGCATAAGGAAGACATTATACCTTACGAGTCAAATAAGTCGGGATATCGCAATCGGATGTCGTCCTCACGCTCCCACGTTGACTCACCTAGAGAGTGATGACCCCAAGCAACACGGACTAAACTAATAGTCTTGTTCTTGAGCGTCTTCTCCCTCCGGTCCAATATAGACACGGGCCTCTCCTCATACGAAAGGTTGGTACCAACAACCAGTTCCGAATGATCTAGGATATGGCTCGGGTCCGGGATATATGTCGTAATTGGGACACATGGAATACATCATGCACCTCACTTAGCGACGGCAGAAGAGCAAGACGATAGGATACATCTCCTACTCGCTCCAGGATATCGAACGGCCCTATATACCTAGGACTAAGCTTTCCCCGCACGCCAAAGCGAATGATGCCGCGGTTAGGCGAGATCCTAAGAAATATATGGTCGCCGATAGCAAACTCTAAGGGACGTCTGTGAGCATCGGCCCAATGTTGCTGGCGATCTTGGGCAACTCGAAGATGATCCCTGACTTTTCTGACTACTTCAACTGTCTGGGCAATCATTTCTGGACCGAGCATCTGCCTTTCTCCGATATCGTTCCATGCTAACGAGGACCTGCACTTCCTGCCATACAGTGCCTCGAATGATGCCATCTGAATGCTGGCCTGGAAAATATTCTTGTACGAGAACTCCACCAGGTGCAGGTGATCTTCCTACGAACTATCGAAGTCAAGTGTACAAGATCTCAACATGTCTTCAAGAGTCTGGATTGTACGCTCCGACTGATCATCTGTCTGCGGATGATAAGCTGAGCTAAACTGGAGACGAGTTCCCAAACTCACTTGCAGGCTACGCCAAAAGTGTGATGTAAACCTTGAATCTCGGTCCGAGATGATACTGACGGACACCCCGTGAAGCTTGACAATCTGCCTGAGGTACATCTCTGCTAGCTGAGCCGTAGACTGCCCAACTCTGAATGGGAGAAAATGAGCCACCTTTGTGAGGCGATCAACTATAACCCAAATAGCATCTCGACCAGCTGGAGATCTAGGCAGTCCAGTCACAAAATCCATGGTCACATGCTCCCACTTCCACTCTGTAATCGGCAAGGGCTGAAGAAGTCCAGCGGGCCTCTGATGTTCAGCTTTAACCTGCTGGCAAACCAAACACCGAGAGACAAACCGGACTATCTCCCTCTTCATGCCATTCCACCAGAAATGCTGACGAATATCACGGTACATCTTCGTGCCACCGGGATGAATAGAATACTGTGAACTGTGAGCTTCTGCCATGACCTCATGTCGATATCTCTACTGGGTACACAAAGACGAGTGCCGTGCCGAAGCGTATCATCTTCATGAATGCACAACTCTGGCCTTCTTTCTGCCTCACACTCCGCTCTGAGTCGCTGAATCTTGGAATCTGTAGACTGCGCCATCCGGATCCTCTTAACTATGCTGGACCTGTAGACTGGCCATCAACGCCACGTTGGTAGGAAGAACCACTTCAATTCTTATCTTCTGAAGATCTGCCAATAACTCTGGTTGCGCCGTTAGGAAGTAAACTTCGGCTCTCCTGCTCAACGCATCTGCTACAACGTTGGCCTTCCCTGGGTGATACTGTAAATCCATATCGTAGTCCACCAATAGCTCAAGCCATCTCCTCTGCCGCATAATAAGGTCCTTCTGGGTGAAAACATACTTCAGGCTCTTGTGATCAGTAAATATCTCCACTCTGTCTCCATACAAGTAGTGCCGCCAAAGCTTAAGTGCAAACACTACTGCTGCCAGCTCCAAGTCATGGGTCGGGTAATTCTTCTCATGATCACGAAGTTGACGTGATGTATAAGATATTACCTTCCCATGCTGCATCAAGACACACCCCAATCCTCTGCCTGAATCGTCGCAATAAACTGTGAATCCTCCGATCCCATCTGGAAGTGTGAGAATGGGAGACGTTATCAAACCTCGCTTCAACTTCTCAAATGATTTCTGACACTCCGCTGTCCAAGAGAACTGCACATCCTTGCGGGTCAACTGGGTCATCGGCGCTGAAATCCTTGCAAAATCTGAAATGAATCGTCGGTAGTAGTCGGCCAATCCAAGGAAGCTGCGAACTTCTGCCACTGAGCTGGGTACTGGCTATGACTCGATAGCTACAATCTTCTAGGGATCCATTTCCACTCCTCATCGGGTAATAATGTGACCCAAGTACGAAATACGATCAAGCCAGAACTCGCATTTACTGAACTTAGCGTACAACTGATGCTCTCTAAGCGTCTGAAGGATGATTCTGAGATGCTGCTCGTGCTCTGCTTCGCTCTTGCTGTAGACCAGGATATCATCTAGGAACACGATCATGAACTGATCCAAGTAAGGCATAAAAATGTGATTCATGAGGTCCATGAATACGGCTGGCGCATTGGTCGCTCCAAAGGGCATAACAAGGAACTCCCAATGTCCATACCTAGATCGAAAAGCTGTCTTCGGGATGTCCTGCTCTCTGACTCTGATCTGGTGGTATCCTGATTGCAAGTCTATCTTCGAGAATACTGAAGCCCCTCTGAGTTGGTCAAACAACTCATCTATCCTCGGGAGAGGGTATCTGTTCTTGATTGTCACTGAGTTCAAGGTACGATAATCTACACATAGCCTGGACGTACCATCCTTCTTTTTCACAAGAAGCATCGGAGCTCCCCAAGGCGATCCACTTGCACGAATGAATCCCTTGGTCCTCAATTCTTCAATCATCTTGTATAAAATCTCCAACTCTGAAGGCGCCATCCTGTAGACTCGCTCTGATACTGGTGCTGTCCCGGGGATCAGGTCTATAGTGAACTCGATCTCCCGTTCTGGCGGCATCCCGGAAAGCTCTTCTGGGAAGACATCTGAAAACTCTTCAACTATCCGAGGTAACTGCACTGCTGCTACTGCCATCCGCAATACTGGGGAAGATGGCTCCACTGCGCCTCTGGAAAATAAAAACTCTGGCTCTCCTGGGATGCTAAAGACAACTCTGCCAACATGGCAATCTATCCTAGCATACTGGTTTCTCAACCAATCCATGCCTAAGACTACATCATAGTCTGCCATAGGGAATTCTATAAATCTAGCGGGGAACTCTCTACCGCTAACTACGATCCG
This sequence comes from Iris pallida, assembly GCA_029216955.1. NCBI lineage: Eukaryota > Viridiplantae > Streptophyta > Magnoliopsida > Asparagales > Iridaceae > Iris > Iris pallida. The sequence goes on along the minus strand of JANAVB010033219.1, from coordinate 8,347,075 downwards.
ACACGAGAAAAACACTCGATCTACTCCCACAAGACCATTACCAGTAAGTATGTTAAGCCTCACTGATAATGACTCGGGCTCCAATTCTATCCGTGTCGCGAATCGTGCAGACATAAATGAATGCGATGCACCAGAATCAAATAATACCGATGCTGGAGAGGAGTTGACGAGAATAGTACCTCACCTGGTACAACTTCTTCTCCCATAGTCATCATTATGGCCTGACCTCTAGCTGCGGGTCTCCTCTGCTGGAAATCTCTCTGCATGTTCTGCGCTTGGGCTTGGGTGTACTGCTGCTGGTTCTGCTGATGAAACGCCTGGGCCTGAGGCAACAATGGCCTCGGGTACTGCTGCTGCACAGGTGTTGGTCCCCTAACCGATAGACTGGTTAGGTTGGAAGAGGACGAACTACCCCTATTCGGACAGGCTCCTATCTTGTGATCTGTCGCTCCACAAGCTAGGCACAATCCTTGCGCCCTACGACAATCTTTCACCATGTGCCCCGGCTTCCCGCAATGAGAACATCCCATCGCGGAAGTCTGCTTCTGCTTCTGCTGCTGCGGGTACGTCGGGATTAAATGCTGAACCGACGTTACCGAGGTCGCCCGCCTCGGAGTTCCAATAGTCAAACTTCTAGCTGCCGGGACTGGAGCTGATGATTGTTGCATCTGACTGTGGGACCGCTTCCTACCTCCGGTCCTATCCATGATCTGCTGGAAGGTATACTCATGCCTCCTAGCTGCCCTCAAAACAGCTTCGAACGTCCGGTGCTCGAACTGCTCAACTGCCAACAAGATCTCCAAATGCAGTCCCTGCTGGAACCACTGGGCCCTATCAAACTCGGTTGCCACCAAGGTGGGGGCAAACCTACTGAGTCTAGAAAACTCAGATGCATAACTGTCGACCGTTCTGCCTCCTTGTTTCAAGTTGGTAAATCTCGTCTGCAGGTCGTACCGAGCTACAGCATCAAAATACTTCGTCTGGAATCTTTCTCTAAACACTGCCCAAATAATGGGTGCCACTAATCCCATGGCTTGCGCTGCCCACAAACTACGAGCTAAATCCAGCAACTGTAGGCATACTACCGTCACCTTCTCATTCTCAGGTGTTCTAGCTGCTTCCAGAACCACCTCGGTATCCTGAAGCCAAGCGTCCGCGGCAATCGCATCTTCGATGCCGTCGAAGAATGGAGGGTTCAAGCGCTTGAAGCTGTTGGCCGTGCTGTTCCCTGGATGACCGCCTCTGGTCAAAGCATCCGCCACTACCTGGTGCAAGGCGTCTCCTCTACGATCCTGGGAAGCTATTAAGGTCCTGATGAGACCTACCAAGGTGCCATCGTCAGGCTCGGCAGGTCGAACGGGCTGAACTGGGGGCTCTCCTCCAGTAGGTACAACTCTGGAGGCTACTCCGGAATGCTGGGCTTGATCTCCAAGTTGCGGCTGGTCCACAGGAAATGCTCCACCTTGCTGATCGGCGGGGTCAGGTACAGTGCCGCTGAAGAAGACGACACAGGAAAACAATAAGGAAGGACCAGGACAGATCAACGATACAAGCACATGATCAGGACAAGAATCCAGAGATTCAGAGGATAAGAACAGAGATCAAGGACGAGTACTGATTGAGACATCTATTCGGTAAACTCTCACATTTCTTGAATACCAAGACCTGCATGGGCAACCACTTAAACCATGTCACGCCCCAGAACCAGAATACTGGAGAGCGGGGGCGAACATAGCCAGCTACGTATATTGAAATGAAGGCCATCTCTCTATACGATCACGGCTGTCTAGATATGAGGGTTTACTACAAGCCAACGGTCTCTTAAGGTCGAGCCTATTATCTCAATCTCAAGCAAGTAATATAGTTACAAGATGTTTGACCACCAAATATACAATAAAAGGCGTCCCAAATATTACATATCAGCTGATCATGAAGCTAGTCGTACAAAATGCTAAGACTATCAAGAGTTAAGTCATACATGATCAACCCTAGGATTTGTTAATCATGTTTACAGCCCGTAGGCAAACAGTAAGTAAAGGTGCATCGAGCTAACAGGTGCTCGTCGGCTAAACGCCTCAAAAGAATAATTTTACAATAGAGTGAGCAAAACAAAATAGAAAACCCACTCGTAGCCCGGGTTCCTTCTAGTCGCCACCATCGGGCTGGAGCTTCGGTAGATCCTCGGGTGCTGCTCCGAAATCTGGCCACAGAAAACCAGCTGGGTCAAACCCCAGAAAGAGCAAGTGCCACAAAGGAGGCCACGAAATAAGAACAAAAGCCAGCATATCAGAACATATTATAAATGGAAGAAAACTACAAGTAAGTAAAGAGAACAACAGGACAATAAACGACTAGGGACGTAGAGCCATTCTGGGAACCAGGTTACAACCCGTAAACCAAACAAGGACCGGGGTTGTAATCCTTCGTCTGAATACCACTCTGTCTCTACCCATTTATTGTTAAGATAAGTAAAACAATCATGTACAGGAGTACCAAGTACAGGGACTAGACCAGACTTAGACAGGGCTAGACAACATCCATTTACAAGCGGCCAAGCAATTACTACGGCTTACTACTTTAACTAACTAGGGTTATCACAAGCCTAATTACTAACAAGATGCAAGTGAGAATTTTTCAGTCTCAAGCCCTGCAGACTATCCAGTTATCCTTCCGCGGGTTGAGAGTATGGTTGGGTACATCGCCCAGGAGACGATATACCCTTAGGTGACTTAGAGGATGCATCACATGACAGTGTGCTGGAAATGTGCTCTATTCGTCGGCAAGCTACAAGTCCAATTAAGGCGCCCAGATAACGAGATTGCCTGTGACTGGAAATTCTCCATGAACTATAGTTAGATCTAGTCATTAGCCTAATCTATATTCAGTGTAAATCCCTGACCGTGGGAACCAGGGAGTCACGTCCTAGACATGATGCAAGACAAGACAGGTGGATTTCACAAGCAAGCAAGCAGGAACACCCACGGTGTCAGAGTCAAGTTACAAGAGTCAAGTTACAAGCTAAGTAAAGTTACAAGAGTCAAGTTACAAGTCAAGAGTGCGCCGCAACGGGCCACTATCAAGTTATCAGGTTACAAGTCAAGAATGTACCCCATCGGGTCATTATCAAGGAGATCAGTAGTATCAGGATCATAAATCACAGAAAACCACGAAAATCGTACTAGTCATAGCAAATACTGAAAATCGTGCCAGGTCGTATTGGGTCAAGATAGTCGTGCTGTGTGGAACAAGATCTCAAAAACCTAATCCACAAAAGAGAAGCCAAGTCCAAGAAATAAAACTAAATTATCATGGGCAAGTAGGTTGCGCAAGGGGTTAGGTTGTGCAAGAGAATGGACTGCGCAGGGGTGAATGGCGCAGGAGATGGATGGCGCAGGGGATGGATGGCGTAGGGTGTGAAGTACGCGGGGGTCAAGTGCGCATGGAGCCAAGTGCGCAGGGGCCTGGCGCGCAGGCGCACGCGCAATCGGCAACGGCCAGGCTGCACGGTCAGCGACCAGCGCTAAAGAGCACGGCGCGGGGGAGGCTGCGTGGTTCAGCCCAGGGGGCTGAGCGCAAGTCAGTCCTGCGCTAAAGAGCGCAGGCCGAGGGGGTCTTCTTCTCCAAGGCTGAGATGAATCTCTCAAGAACACCAAAACTTCAAATCTTCATATCTTGGCCAAATCAAAACCAAATTTGGATTTTCAATGGTCTAACTTGAGTGAAATTGAATTCTCTTCTACATGGAAGCATCAAAACAAGCAAAAATCAAAGTTTAATAGATCAAAACCAATTTTTTTTGAAAATGGTTAAAACCTAGATCTAGAAAAGTGGAAGCTCCAAATCCAAAAATGTCAAGTTCTAATGTTGATCTCCATGTCCTAATCTAGCTAATGGACAAATAAAATGTGGTACTTATTTGATGGCAAGGTGCACTTGTCTATGGTGTTGGTGGAGGAAGGAAGAAGAAGATGGAGGAAAATAAATAAAAGTAAAGAGGAGAGAGAAAAGTTAGGTAGGATTAAATGGTGGAGGATATGTTGTGTTGAGGGTGGAGGTTAGCTAAGGTGTTCCAAATGCATGTTGAACCAAATCAAACCAATCCTTCTCCATGAAATAAAACCAAGCCAACTAAAATCGAGCCGAGCCGAAACCCAAAATACGAGAAAAACCCAAAATTTCACAAGTCCAAAAAAATAAAAATACCTGCCAAAATCCAATTACAAATATAAATACGAAATACGGGAAACGGGGGTGACAGTGGCAACCGAGTATGATAGAGCCCAGCAATTTCAGCAGGGGCTTCACCTGGAGATTCTATTGGCGGTTGAGCAGTTTGAGCATCAGACTTTTGATGCAGTCTTGAGAGCAGCTAGGAGGCATGAGTATACCTCCCAGAGGATTGTGGATAGGGCCGAAGGTCGGAAGAGATCCCACGGCCAGATGAATCAGTCTTCAGCACCAGCCCCGGCAGCCAGAGCTTTGACTATTGGAGCTCCGAGGCGAGCGGCCTCAGTGACGTCGGTTCAGCATTCAGCCCCGACGTACCCTCAACAGCAGAAGTAGAAGCAGAAGCAGACTTCCGCAGTGGGATGTTCTCATTGTGGGAAGCCAGGCCATGTAGTGGCAGAGTCCCGCAGGGCACAGGGATTGTGTCTGGCTTGTGGAGCAGCAGACCATAGGGTTGGATCCTGCCCGAATAGGGGAGGTTCATCATCGTCCAACCTTTCTAGCTCTTCGGTGAGAGGACCAGCTCCGGTCCAGCAGCAGCAGTATCCATTGCCGAGGCCCTTGCCGCCTCAGTCCCAGGTATTCCAGCAGCAGAACCCCCAGCAGCATGCTCAGGCCCAAGCCATGAGTCAGAATAGGCAGCGAGGATTTCAGCAGAGGGGACCAGCACCCCGAGGGCATGATCAGGCTATGGTGATGACCGCAGAAGAAGGATTGGCACCAGGAGAGGTAGTGGCAGGTAATATTCTTGTCAATTCCCTTCCAGCTTCAGCTGTATTTGATTCTGGTGCATCACATTCTTTTATGTCTGCATGATTCGCGACACGAATAGGATTGGAGCCCGAGTCATTATCAGTAAGTGTCACGCCCCAGAACTAGAATACTAGAGAGCGGGGGCGAACATAGCCAGCTACGTATATTGAAATGAAGACCATCTCGCTATACGGTCACGGCTGTCTAGATATTAGGATTTACTACAAGCCAACGGTCTCTTAAGGTCAAGCCTATTGTCTCAATCTCAAGCAAGTAATATAGTTACAAGATGTTTGACCACCAAATATACAATAAAGGCGTCCCAAATATTACATATCAGCTGATCATGAAGCTAGTCGTACAAAATGCTAGGACTAGCAAGAGTTAAGTCATACATAATCAACCCTAGGATTTGTTAATCATATTTACAGCCCGTAGGCAAACAGTAAGTAAAGGTGCATCGAGCTAACAGGTGCTCGTCGACAAATGCCTCAAAAGAATAATTTTACAATAGAGTGAGCGAAACAAAATAGAAAAAACTCACTCGTAGCCCGGGTTCCTTCTAGTCGCCACCATCGGGCAGGAGGTCCGGTAGATCCTCGGGGGCTGCTCCGAAATTTGGCCACATAAAACCAGCTGGGTCAAACCCCAGAAAGAACAAGTACCACAAGGGAGGCCACGAAGTAAGAACAGAAGCCAGCATATCAGAACATATTAAAAATGGAAGACAAATACAAGTAAGTAAAGAGAACAACAGGGCAATAAACGACTAGGGACGTGGAACCATTCCGGGAACCAGGTTACAACCTGTAAACTAAACAAGGATCGGGGTTGTAACCCTTCGCTTGAATAGCACTCTGTCTCTACCCATTTATTGTTAAGATAAGTAAAACAATCATGTACAGGAGTGCCAAGTACAGGGACTAGACCAGACTTAGACAGGGCTAGACAACATCCATTTACAAGCGGCCAAGCAATTACTACAGCTTACTACTTTAACTAACTAGGGTTATCACAAGCCTAATTACTAACAAGATGCAAGTAAGAATTTCCCAGTCCCAAGTCCTGCAGACTATCCAGTTATCCTTCCACGGGTTGAGAGTATGGTTGGGTACATCGTCCAGGAGACGATATACCCTTAGGTGACTTAGAGGGTGCAACACGTAATAGTGTGCTGGAAATGTGCTCTACTCGTCGGCAAGCTACAAGTCCAATTAAGGCGCCCAGATAACGAGATTGCATGTGACTGGAAATTCTCCATGAACTATAGTTAGATCTAGTCATTAGCCTAATCCATATTCAGTATAAATCCCTGACCGTAGGAACCAGGGAGTCACGTCCTAGACATGATGCAAGCCAAGACAGGTGGATTTTACAAGCAAACAAGCAGGAACACCCACGGTGTCAGAGTCAAGTTACAAGAGTCAAGTTAGCCGTCGCAACAGCATCAAGTCAAGTCAGGTTACAAGTTACAAGCTAAGTCAAGTTACAAGTTACAAGTCAAGAGTGCGCCGCCACGGGCCACTATCAAGTTATCAGGTTACAAGTCAAGAATGCACCCCATCGGGTCATTATCAAGGAGATCAGGAGTCTCAGGATCATAAATCACAGAAAACCACGAAAACCGTACTAGTCATAGCAATACTGAAAATTGTGTCAGGTCGTGTTGGGTCAAGATAGTCGTGCTTGTGAAACAAGATCTCAAAATCCAAACCACAACAGAGAAGCCAAGTTCAAGAAATAAACCAAACCATCATGGACAAGTAGGTTGCGCAGGGGTGGATGGCGCAGGGGTCAAACGCGCCAAGGGATGAATGGCGCAGGGGTCAAGTGCGCCGGAGGCCAAGGGCGCAGGGGTCAAGTGCGTCGAAGGCCAAGGGAGCGGGGGTCAAGTGCGCCAGGAGTAAATGGCGTAGGGGTCAAGTGCGCCGGGGGCCAAGGGCGCAGGGGTCAAGTGTGCATGAGCCGATGGCGCATGGGTCAAGTGCGCATGAGCCGAGTGCGCATGAGCCGATAGCGCATGGGCCAAGTGCGCATGAGCCGATGGCGCAGAGGATGCGCAGTTCGGCCCAGAGGGCTGTGCGCAATTCAGCCCTGCGCTAAAGAGCGCAGGCCGAGAGGGGGGGTCTTCTCCAAGGCTGAGATGAACTTCTCAAGAACACCAAAACTTCAAATCTTCATATCTTGGCCAAATCAAAACCAAATTTGGATTTTCAAAGGTTTAACTTGGGTAAAATTGAATTCTCTTCCACATGGAAGCATCAAAACAAGCAAAAATTCAAGTTTAATAGATCAAAACCAAGAATTTCCAAAAGTAGTTAAAACCTATATCTAGAAAAATGGAAGCTCCAAATCCAAAAATGTCAAGTTCTAATGTTGATCTCTATGTCCTAATCTAGCTAATGGACAAATAAAAGGTGGAGCTTATTTGGTGGCAAGGTGCACTTGTCTATGGTGGTTGGTGGAGGAAGGAGGAAGAAGGAGATGGAAATTAATAGAAAGTAAAGAGGAGAGAGAAAAGTTATGTAGGATTAAATGAGGGTGGGTTATGGTGGAACGAGGTTGAGCATAGGCTAAGTTGTTCCAAGCATATTAAACCAAACCAAACCAAACCATTCCTACTCCACAAAATAAAACCAAGCCATGTCAAAATCCAAAATACGAGAAAACCCTAAAATTCCACAAGTCGAGAAAAATAAAAATACCTGCCAAAATCCAATTACGGGTATTAATACGAAATACGGGAAATGGGGGTGACAACTCTACCCACCTTACAAGAATTTCGTCCTCGAAATTTAATCAAGGAGCTAGAGATTGCCACGACAAGCTACATCAAGCACCAACTACTACACTAAGCAGTTCAATCATACATCCAATCAAGGAATGAAGAGCATAAGGCATAAGGAAAGACATTATACCTTACGAGTCAAACAGGTAGGGATATCGCGGTCGGATATCATCCTCACGCTCCCACGTTGACTCACCTAGAGAGTGATGACCCCAAGAAACACAGACTAATTTAATAGTCTTGTTCTTGAGCGTCTTCTCCCTCCGGTCCAATATAGACACGGGCCTCTCCTCATACGAAAGGTTGGTACCAACAACCAATTCCGAATGGTCTAGGATATGGCTCGGGTCCAGGATATACCGTCGTAACTGGGACACATGGAATACATCATGCACCTCACTTAGTGACGGCGGAAGAGCAAGACAATAGGATAGATCTCCTACTCGCTCCAGGATATCGAACGGCCCTATATACCTAGGACTAAGCTTTCCCCGTACGCCAAAGCGAATGACGCCGCGGTTAGGCGAGATCCTAAGGAATGTATGGTCGCCGATAGCAAACTCTAAGGGACGCCGATGAGTATCGGCCCAATGCCGCTGGCGATCTTGGGCAACTCGAAGATGATCCCTGACTTTTTCGACTACTTCAATTATTTGGGCAATCATTTCTGGACCGAACATCTGCCTCTCTCCGATATCGTCCTACGCTAGCGGGGATCTGTACTTCCTACCATACAGGGTCTCGAATGGTGCCATCTGGATGCTGGCCTGGAAGCTATTATTGTACGAGAACTCCACCAGGTGCAGGTGATCCTCCCACGAACCACCGAAGTCAAGGGTACAAGATCGAAACATGTCTTCAAGAGTCTGGATTGTACGCTCTGACTGACCATCTGTCTGTGGATGATAAGCTGAGCTAAACTGGAGACGAGTTTCCAAACTCTCTTGCAGGCTACGCCAAAGGTGTGACGTAAACCTTGAATCTCGGTCCGAGGTGATACTGACTGGCACACCATGAAGCCTGACAATCTGCCTGAGGTACATCTCTGCCAACTGAGCCGTTGACTGCCCAACTCTAAATGGGAGAAAATGAGCTACCTCCGTGAGCCGGTCAACTATAACCCAAATAGTATCTCGACCAGCTGGAGATCTAGGCAATCTATACACGAAATCTACGGTCACATGCTTCCACTTCCATTCTGGAATCGGTAAGGACTGAAGAAGTTCAGCGGGCCTCTGATGTTCAGCTTTAACCTGTTGGCAAACCAAATACCGAGAGACAAACCGGGCTATCTCTCTCTTCATGTCATTCCACCAGAAATGCTGACAAATATCACGGTACATCTTCGTACCACCGGGATGAATAGAATACTGCGAGCTGTGAGCCTCTGCCATGACCTCATGTCTGATATCTCCACTAGGAACACAAAGACGAGTGTCGTACCGAAGTGTACCATCTTCATGAATGCACAACTCTGGTCTTATTCATGCCTCACACTCTGCTCTGAGCCGCTGAAGCTTGGAATCTATAGACTGCGCCACCCGGATCCTCTCAACTATGCTGGACTGAATCTGTAGACTGGCCATTAATGCCACGCTGGTAGGAAAAACCACTTCAATTCCCATTTTCTGAAAATCTGCCAATAACTCTGGTTGCGCCGTTAGAAAATAAACTCCGGCACTCCGGCTCAATGTATCTGCTACAACGTTGGCCTTCCCTGGGTGGTATTGTAAATCCATATCGTAGTCCACCAATAGCTCAAGTCATCTCATCTGCCGCATATTGAGGTCCTTTTGGGTGAAAACATACTTCAGGCTCTTATGATCAGTAAATATCTCCACTCTGTCTCCATACAAGTAGTGTCTCCACAACTTAAGTGCAAACACTACCGATGCCAGTTCCAAGTCGTGGGTCAGATAATTCTTCTCATGATCACGAAGTTGACGTGATGCATAAGATATTACCTTCCCATGCTGCATCAAGACACACCCCAATCCTCTACCTGAAGCGTCGCAATAAACTGTGAATCCTCCGGTCCTATCTGGAAGTGTGAGAATGGGAGCCGTTATCAAACCTCGCTTCAACTTCTCAAATAATTCCTGGCACTCTGCTGTCCAAGCAAACTGCACATCCTTGCGGGTCAACTGGGTCATCGGCACCGAAATCCTTGCAAAATCTGAAACAAATTACCGGTAGTAGCCGGCCAATCCAAGGAAGCTGCAAACTTCTGCCGCTGAACTAGGTACTGGCCATGTCTCGATAGCCACAATCTTCTGGGGATCCACTTCCACTCCTCCTCGAGTAATGATGTGACCCAAGTACGAAATACGATCGAGCCAGAACTCGTATTTACTGAACTTGGCGTACAACTGATGCTCTCTAAGCGTCTGAAGGACGACTCTGAGATGCTGCTCATGCTCTGCTTCGCTCTTGCTGTAGACCATGATATCATCTAGGAACACGATTACGAACTGATCCAAGTAATGCATGAAAATGCGATTCATGAGGTCCATGAATACAGCCGGCGCATTGGTCGCTCCAAATGGCATAACAAGGAACTCCCAATGTCCATACCTAGATCAAAAAGCTGTCTTCGGGATGTCCTACTCTCTGAATCTGATCTGGTGGTATCCTGACCGCAAGTCTATCTTCGAGAACACTGAAGCCCCTCTGAGTTGATCAAACAAGTCATCTATCCTCGGAAGAGGGTATCTGTTCTTGATTGTCACTGAGCTTAAGGTACGATAATCTACACATAACCTGGACGTACCATCCTTCTTTTTCACAAGAAGCATTGGGGCTCCCCAAGGTGATCCACTTGTACGAATAAATCTCTTGGTCCTAAGTTCTTCAATCATCTTGTACAAAATCTCTAACTCTGAAGGCGCCATCCTGTAGACTCGCTCTGATACTGGTGCTGTCCCGGGAATCAAGTCTATAGTGAACTCGATCTCCCGCTCTGGCGGCATCCTTGGAAGCTCTTCTGGGAAGACATCTGAAAACTCTTCAACTATCCGAGGCAACTGCACTGCTGCTACTGCCATCCGCAATACTGGGAAAGATAGCTCCACTGCGCCTCTGGAAAATGAAAACTCTGGCTCTCCTGGAATGCTAAAGACAACTCTGCCAACATGGCAATCTATCCTAGCAAACTGGTTCCTCAACCAATCCATGCCTAAGACTACATCATAGTCTGCCATAGAAAATTCTATGAATCTAGCGGGGAACTCTCTACCGCTAACTACGATCCGACACAAGGAAAACACTTGATCTACTCCCACAAGACCATTACCAGTGAGTATATTGAGCCTTACTGATAATGACTCTGGCTCCAATCATATCCATGTCGCGAATCGTGCAGACATGAATGAATGCGATGCACCAGAATCAAATAATACCGATGCTGGGAAGGAGTTGACGAGAATAGTACCTGCCACTACTGTAGTGCCCCGCTCCCGTTGGGGCGAAGCACTATGTAATAGGCTCGTGTCAAGTCAGACATAGTCGGGAACATAGATGGCTAGTCTGACTCGGCGACGAGTTTGTATACAAAAACCATGGCATCAATAAAATCGATTTGGACGAGTGATATGAGTACCGTTCCAACTAATGGATCGACTACTGTTGGAATAAGTCCTAGATGCGGTAGGCGGCGTCTTGGCGAAGGAACTCTAAAGGGAGCGACGCAACCCGTCTGCCGTTGGTTTTATTGGTTTTCTTGGCTTTCTGAACGAATTGTTGCGTGGATTTGATAGTGTGCTTTCGCGTCGATTTCTGAATGCGTCTTTGGGAATTTCGAAGGAAGGATTGAAGGAAGGGTTCTAATTCGATGCTCGTGCCATTGCAGGAGTTCGTGTAACTGACGCTTGACCGTCGCGAAGCGTTCTCCTACTCTCGGCGCAATCTCCTTAGGTGGGTGGTTCTTCGGCCCCTTCTTTTCTACTTCTTCCCGCCAACTAAATTCTTAAAGTTCAACGTTCAAATCGATGATGCTAACGGGATGTATGCTTGCCACTAAGATCAAGAGCTCGGGATAATATATCAACCAAGAAAAGTAAACTCTGAATCGATAGGTTCACACTAAGAAAGAGATAGACTATATTTCATGCCATGCAAAACACAACTATGAAAACCTTGGTGGCGGTACATCATGCCTCGGAGAATTTGGTGCCTACGGGATGCTAAATCAGAACGTACGGTTTCGGAGGAAAGGACCCTTGCGCGAGTAGGAATGATTATGTGATTTGATAATGGTTACGCTATGCAATTTACTTCATACATATATAACTGTTCACGCATTCGCATGGTCAAGGACGACTTGTGCACAAGGTGAGCTTTCCTCGAGACGGTACCCGGGGCCCTGGGACCGAATCGGCCTAGGAGGAAATTATGGAAATCGTGCTTCGGCGCGAGGCATTACGAGACCTCCAGTTAGGCTCGCTACCTGGACTGGAGGGCGCGTCGCAAGGCTACGTAATTGTCCTTCTTGGTGTCGATATCACCAATGACCGCATATAGGATAGACTGCATGCTCATCTATTGTCTTGTGCAGGTGGTAAGTATCATGTACATTTTGTGCAGGAAAGGAGCACGGCCGTGGTAAGAATGCCTTTAAATGGGTTATGTTGTTATCGTTTAAAATGTGCCTCCGATATGAACTGCAACTCATATAGTTCTAAATAGAAAGATCACTTCGTATGCCTGAATCCTTAATAAGCAGTGTCGGTTTAGACGAGTGGGTTCGTCCCATCCACTAGCAAGTGTGCTAACCCCCAACTCCCCAGGTAACGAGCGTGCTGCGGGAGCTCGAGACTAAGCTGGAGCTGAAGAACGGGAGGCGGCACGAAGCTCTCCTATTTTGAAGTATTTTGATGCCCAATTCAGACCGAAGGCTTTTGTTCAAATGTATAAAAGGGCATGAATGTATGGAACGCCGAGGATTATTTCCAAGGCGTAGCTGTCGATAGCTTTCTTTTGTATTTCAAAGATGTAGCCGCAATGGCATATGTAATGTAAATATGACCTTGCACATATTTTGCAAGTTTATGAATGAAAGGCTAAGTTTCTTCCTATGCTATGTTTTCAACTCTCTGCACTGTTAAATTTTAACGCGTCGAGCCTAAAAGAAATTTCCAAGCGCACATCCTTGCCTTGTGCAAGTCTATCAAAGACTTGTACGGCATCACGTCCCGACCCGTGGGGATCGATTTATATCGAGTCAAGGCGATGGCGACCGATTCGGCGAGTCGGGGCGTGACAAGTTGGTATCAGAGCTAATGGTTCACCCCTCGGACCTTCCAAAATACTTTCTTTAGATGATGCCGTTGCAATTTTTCAAAAACTATGCTTTTCGACATATGCGGCCTGAAATAATCGTTCCATACATATAAGCCCGTAGATATTTTGAGAATACTAACGGGTTGCTCAATTTTGTAGGAATGACGGAAAGACTGGGTGTCCCCACATTGATTAGCACGGATAGCACCGAAGGTGCGACGCCTAGCGAATCTGCCATGGAGCGACTACTACGCCTCATGGAACTCCAACAACGTCAGTCAGAGATGCAGCAACGACAGCTGCAGGAACAGATCCAGGCCCAAGTCAGCGCCCAACAAAAGCAAATGGACGCCCTGACCAGGATCGTGAGCACCATAGCAACGCAACAAAACTCGACGACCGTCATGTCCGAGGAAGAAGTACAAGCCGAAAAGACAAAACATGTGTCATCCTCCTCCCTGCTCAAGATGACCAAGTTTAAGAAAATGAACCCGTCAGACTTCAACGGTCGAACAGAGCCTGACGAAGTCATGGGGTGGCTAGTGAAGATTGAGAGTCTGTTCACTCTCCTCAACATCAAGGGGTCCAAGAAAGTCGGGTGCGCAGCGTTGCAGCTCAACTTGAGGGCCTACGACTGGTGGGAAGCGAAGAAACAGGAACTCCAAGGGTCCAACCCCAGTGCCAAGATCTCGTGGGAGACATACAAACAGGCCTTCCTCGAACAATACATCCCTCGTGCCCTTCGTCGACAGAAGGAAGAGGAGTTCATGTCCTTGAAGCAAGGAAACTTGTCCGTTGAAGACTACGATGCGAAGTTCGCAAAGCTAGCGAAGTTTGCCGGGGCTTTTCTGCCGAACGCAGAGGCGTGGTGCGAGCGCTTCCAGCAAGGCCTGAATGAAGATTTGCGTCGGGACGTCATGAACCAGAGATGCCAGACGTACAGGGAATCATATAACGCCGCTCTTGATATGGAGCGGGTCTTCGGTCGAACGTCGCAGAAGGGCGGATCAAGCATCCGCAACAACTTCAACAAGCGTCCTAACGACGCGGGAGGATCTGGTGCGCCAAAGCGCCAGAACACGACCGAGTATCGGGGGCCTCACCCAGGCGTACGTTGCCATCGCTGCGGCAAAATGGGACATCTGGCGGTCGACTGCCGAGGGGGATGCTTCAAGTGTGGCCAGCTAGGTCACAAGGCGGTAGATTGTCGAATGGGGAGGGCGAACCAACATCCACCAAGGGACGTCCAGAACCAGAACAGGGCGCCTCCCGCCCATGGCGCAAACGCAGTGCCCGTGAATCCACAAAATCGCCAAGGGGCGCAAGGCCGAGTCTACGCACTAACGCGGGACGAAGTCTATGCGTCCGATACTGTCGTGACAGGTATACTACTCTATAAAAATATGCCTGCTAGAGTATTGTTCGATTCGGGTGCAACGCATAGTTTCATATCGGCCGACTTTGTAAAAGAAAATGAATTACCTATGCAACTTTTAGATATGAATCTTAGCGTTAGCACTCCATCGGGAGTAGATATGCCTGCCACTCATATTTGTAGGGACGGTTACATATGCATCGGGGGGAAGAATCTATCCTTGGAAGTTATCGTCCTCGACGTCAAGGAGTACGATATAATCCTCGGCATGGATTGGTTGGGTGCATGCCACGCAACGATCGAGTGCGCGGAGAAGAGAGTTGTGTTCCGCCTTCCGGGCGAAACCGAGTTCTCCTATTCGTGCGGAGCAGCATCAAAGTCGGCAATGGTGATATCGGCGATTTCGGCAAGGCGTATGTTGCATTCCGGGTGCAGCGGATACCTAGCATCAGTTCGAGACACGAGAACGGAGATTGCAAGCACGGCCCAGACCGAAGTCGTAGCAGAATTTCTTGATGTGTTCCCAGACGAGTTGCCAGGGATGCCGCCGGACCGAGAGATAGAATTCAGCATCGACACCTTCCCGGACACCCGACCGATATCCAAAGCACCCTATCGAATGGTGCCGGCAGAGCTGAAGAAACTAAAGGCACAACTATAAGAGTTACTGGATCGCGGATACATTCGCCCTAGCGTCTCCCCATGGGGTGCCCCAGTGTTGTTCGTGAGGAAGAAAGATGGATCGATGCGGCTGTGCATCGATTATCGGGAACTCAACAAAGCCACGGTACGAAACAAGTACCCGTTGCCGAGAATAGATGATCTGTTTGACCAGCTACAAGGGGCGACGGTGTTTTCCAAGATTGATCTTCGCTCAGGCTACCATTAACTGAAGATCAAGTCCGAAGACGTGCCGAAGTTCGCCTTCCGAACCCGATATGGTCACTACGAATTTCTAGTCATGCCTTTCGGCTTGACCAACGCTCCTGCCGCGTTCATGGATCTAATGAACCGGGTGTTCCGACCGTTCATAGACAAATTTGTCGTTGTATTCATCGACGACATTTTCATATATTCAAAGAGCAAGGACGAGCACGTGGAACACTTGAAGACGGTGCTACAGACTCTGTGCGAACATCAACTCTACGCCAAGCTAAGCAAGTGCGAGTTCTGGATGAACAGCGTGACGTTCCTTGGGCACGTTGTCTCCGCTGAAGGCGTCACGGTGGACCCAAAGAAGATTGAAGCAATAGTCGAATGGAAGCGGCCTACCTCAGCAGGCGACATCCGAAGTTTTCTCGGCTTGGCAGGCTACTACCGTAGATTCGTAAAAGATTTTGCCAAAATTGCGTCGCCTCTGACTCGCCTCACCCAGAAGGGAGTCGCATTCGAGTGGAACGACGCCTGCGAATCGAGCTTCCAAGAGTTGAAGAAACGGCTCGTCTCAGCGCCGATCCTTGCACTTCCGGACGGGCCAGAAGGGTTTCAGATATTTAGCGATGTATCACGGACGGGTTTGGGATGCGTGCTTATGCAAAGGGATAAGGTGATTTCGTTTGCTTCGAGACAATTGAAGCAATACGAGAAAAATTATCCTACGCATGATCTTGAGTTAGCGGCCATTGTGTTCGCGTTGAAGCTATGGCGACACTATCTTTATGGTGTAGCTTACCGCATCTATACGGACCACAAGAGCCTCAAATACATCTTCACTCAACGGGACCTGAACTTACGGCAGCGGCGTTGGCTCGAACTCATCAAAGACTACGATCTGACTATCGAGTACACGCCGGGTAAGGGGAACGTTGTGGCAGACGCGCTGAGTAGAATGTTTGCTGGGTGCTTGTCTATCAACCGTAACATACAGTGAGACTTAGCGGAGATGGGTATCGAACTCCGAATCCGTTACCGTGGAGCACGATTGGCCCAATTGTACCTTGAGTCGAGCTTGCACAACAAAATAAAGACCGCACAGGAAGACGACCCATTCCTGAAGAAGATGCGCGAGCTGATTTCGACGGGAAAGGCGACCGACTTTGTGGTGGACGAGGGCGGAATGACGCGGATGAAGGGGAGGATATGCGTGCCGGACCATGCTGAACTTAGAAAGGAGATTCTGACGGAGGCCCATTATGCAAAGTACTCGTTGCACCCCGGGAGTACCAAAATGTATAAGGACCTGCGCACGACCTTTTGGTGGCACGGCATGAAGAAAGATGTGGCAACATTTGTGTCACAGTGTATGGCCTGTCAACGGGTGAAGGCCGAGCATCAAAGACCAGGCGGAGAGCTACAGAACCTCGACATTCCAGTATGGAAATGGAACGACATTTCCATGGACTTCATCATGGGCCTTCCGAAGACGTCGCGGGGGAATGATGCAATTTGGGTCATTGTCGATTGTTTGACCAAATCTGCTCATTTTCTCGCTATTAAAGCATCATGGAGCGTCGATCGGTTAGCTCAGATTTATCTCGACGAGATCGTCAGACTGCACGGGGTACCGGCCACAATCATTTCGGACAGAGACGGACGATTCTTATCACGTTTCTGGACGAGTCTACAGGCGGCGCTGGGCACTAAGTTGAACCTTAGCTCCGCGTACCACCCGCAAACCGATGGCCAGACAGAAAGAGTAAATCAGATCCTGGAGGATATGCTACGTCTGTGCGCGATAGATTTGAAGACTAGCTGGGACACGCACTTGCCGCTCGCGGAGTTCGCATACAACAACAGTTACCAATCGAGCATCCAGATGGCCCCCTACGAGGCACTTTACGGAAGGAAGTGCCGATCTCCGATTTGCTGGAACGAAGTCGGGGAGCGACAGGTGCTCGGGCCAGAACTAGTCGAACAAGCCGTCGAGAAGGTCCGCATGATTCGAGATAGGCTTCGCATTGCTCAGAGTCGACAAAAGAGTTATGCAGATACTCGTCGACGACCGTTAGAGTTCTTGGTTGGGGACCATGTGTTTCTGAAGGTGACGCCGATGCGGGGCGTCATGCGATTCGGGGTAAAAGGCAAGCTAAGTCCGAGATTCGTAGGGCCCTTCGAGATCCTCGAAAGAGTGGCGACCGTTGCTTACCGGATCGCGCTACCTCCTGCCCTGGCCGAAGTGCACGACGTCTTTCATGTCTCCCAACTTCGGAAGTACGTGCATGACCCAAGCCATGTGGTTAGTTTTGATCAGTTGGAGCTACGCGCCGATCTATCATACTCGGAGGAGCCCGTGCGAATTTTGGACCGTAAGGAAAAGATCCTGCGGAGCCGATCGATGTCCTTGGTTCGCGTACTCTGGCGCAACCATTCCGTCGAGGAGTCAACGTGGGAGCTAGAGGCGGAGATGAGGGAGAAGTACCCTTCACTTTTCGTAGACGAAGGTCAGACCCTTGTTCTTAAGTTTCGGGATGAAACTTTTTCTTAGTGGTATATTATGTAGTGTCCCGCTCCCGTTGGGGCGAAGCACTATGTAATAGGCTCGTGCCAAGTCAGACGTAGTCGGGAACATAGATGGCTAGTCTGACTCGGCGACGAGTTTGTATACAAAAACCATGGCATCAATAAAATCGATTTGGACGAGTGATATGAGTACCGTTCCAACTAATGGATCGACTACTGTTGGAATAAGTCCTAGATGCGGTAGGCGGCGTCTTGGCGAAGGAACTCTAAAGGGAGCGACGCAACCCGTCTGCCGTTGGTTTTATTGGTTTTCTTGGCTTTCTGAACGAATTGTTGCGTGAATTTGATAGTGTGCTTTCGCGTCGATTTCTGAACGCGTCTTTGGGAATTTCGAAGGAAGGATTGAAGGAAGGGTTCTAATTCGATGCTCGTGCCATTGCAGGAGTTCGTGTAACTGACGCTTGACCGTCGCGAAGCGTTCTCCTACTCTCGGCGCAATCTCCTTAGGTGGGTGGTTCTTCGGCCCCTTCTTTTCTACTCCTTCCCGCCAACTAAATTCTTAAAGTTCAACGTTCAAATCGATGATGCTAACGGGATGTATGCTTGCCACTAAGATCAAGAGCTCGGGATAATATATCAACCAAGAAAAGTAAACTCTGAATCGATAGGTTCATACTAAGAAAGAGATAGACTATATTTCATGCCATGCAAAACACAACTATGAAAACCTTGGTGGCGGTACATCATGCCTCGAAGAATTTGGTGCCTACGGGATGCTAAATCAGAACGTACGGTTTCGGGGGAAAGGACCCTTGCGCGAGTAGGAATGATTATGTGATTTGATAATGGTTACGCTATGCAATTTACTTCATACATATATAACTGTTCACGCATTCGCATGGTCAAGGACGACTTGTGCACAAGGTGAGCTTTCCTCGAGACGGTACCCGGGGCCCTGGGACCGAATCGGCCTAGGAGGAAATTATGGAAATCGTGCTTCGGCACGAGGCATTGCGAGACCTCCAGTTAGGCTCGCTACCTGGACTGGAGGGCGCGTCGCAAGGCTACGTAATCGTCCTTCTTGGTGTCGATATCACCAATGACCGCATATAGGATAGACTGCATGCTCATCTATTGTCTTGTGCAGGTGGTAAGTATCATGTACATTTTGTGCAGGAAAGGAGCACGGCCGTGGTAAGAATGCCTTTAAATGGGTTATGTTGTTATCGTTTAAAATATGCCTCCGATATGAACTGCAACTCATATAGTTCTAAATAGAAAGATCACTTCGTATGCCTGAATCCTTAATAAGCAGTGTCGGTTTAGACGAGTGGGTTCGTCCCATCCACTAGCAAGTGTGCTAACCCCCAACTCCCCAGGTAACGAGCGTGCTGCGGGAGCTCGAGACTAAGCTGGAGCTGAAGAACGGGAGGCGACACGAAGCTCTCCTATTTTGAAGTATTTTGATGCCCAATTCAGACCGAAGGCTTTTGTTCAAATGTATAAAGGGGCATGAATGTATGGAACGCCGAGGATTATTTCCAAGGCGTAGCTGTCGATAGCTTTCTTTTGTATTTCAAAGATGTAGCCGCAACGGCATATGTAATGTAAATATGACCTTGCACATATTTTGCAAGTTTATGAATGAAAGGCTAAGTTTCTTCCTATGCTATGTTTTCAACTCTCTGCACTGTTAAATTTTAACGCGTCGAGCCTAAAAGAAATTTCCAAGCGCACATCCTTGCCTTGTGCAAGTCTATCAAAGACTTGTACGGCATCACGTCCCGACCCGTGGGGATCGATTTATATCGAGTCAAGGCGATGGCGACCGATTCGGCGAGTCGGGGCGTGACAACTACCTCACCTGGGACAACTTCTTCTTCCATAGACATCATCATGGCCTGACCTTGTTCTCTAGCTGCGGGTCCCCTCTTCTGGAAACCTCTCTGTCTGTTATGCGCTTGGACTTGGGTATACTGCTGCTGGTTCTGCTGATAAAATGCTTGGGCCTGAGGCAACAATGGCCTCGGGTACTGCTACTGCATAGGTGCTGGTCCCCTAACCGATGGACTGGTTAGGTTGGAAGAGGACGAACTACCCCTATTCGGGCAGGCTCCTATCTTGTGATCTGTCACTCCACAAGCTAGACACAATCCTTGTGCCCTACGACAATCCGCCACTACATGGCCCGGCTTCTCGCAATGAGAACATCCCATCGCGGAAGTTTGTTTCTGCTTCTGCTGCTGCGGATACGTCGGGGTTGAATGCTGAACCGACGTTACTGAGGTCGTCCACCTCGGAGTTCCAATAGTTAAACTTCTAGCTGCCGGGGCTGGAGCTGATGATTGGTGCATCTGATTGTGGGATCGCTTCCTACCTCCGGTCCTATCCACGATCCGCTGGGAGGTATACTCATGCCTCCTAGCTGCCCTCAAAACTGCATCGAACGTCTGGTGCACGAACTGCTCAACTGCCAGCAAGATCTCCAAATGCAGTCCCTGCTGGAACTGCTGGGCCCTATCAAACTCGGTCGCCACCAAGGTGGGGGCAAACCTACTGAGTCTTAAAAACTCAGATGCATAACTGTCGACTGTTCTGCCTCCTTGCTTCAAGTTGGTAAATCTCGTCTGCAGGTCGTACCGAGCTACAGCATCAAAATACTTCGTCTGGAATCTCTCTCTAAACACTGCCCATGTAATGGGTGCTACTAATCCTATGAATTGCGTTGCCCACCAACTGCGAGCTAAATCCAGCAACTGTAACCGTACCACGGCCACCTTCTCATTCTCAGGTGTTCTAGCTGCTTCCAGAATCACCTCGGTATCCTGAAGCGAAGCATCTGCGGCAATCGCATTTTCGCTACCGTCGAAGAAGGGAGGGTTCAAGTGCTTGAAGCTGTTGGCCGTGCTGTTCCCTGGGTGACTGCCTCTGGTCAAAGCATCTGCCACTACCTGGTGTAAGGCGTCTTCTCGACGATCCTGGGAAGCTATCAAGGTCCTGATGAGACCTACCAAGGTGCCATCGTCCGGCTCGACAGGCTGAACGGGCAGAACTGGGGGCTCTCCTCCAGTAGGCACAACTCTGGAGGCTACTCCGGAGTGTTGGGCTTGATCCCCGGGCTGCTGGTCTGCGGAAGTTGCTCCGCCTTGCTGATCGGCTGGTTCATGAACAATGTCGCTGAAGAAAATGACATAGGAAATAATAAGGAAGGACCAGGACAGATCAATGATACAAGCATGCGATCAGGTCAAGATTCCAGAGATTCAGAGGATATGAACGGAGATCAAGGACGAGTACTGATTGAGACATCTATTCGGTAAACCCTCATATTTCTTGAATGCCAAGACCTGCATGGGCCACCACTTAAACCATGTCACGCCCCAGAACCAGAATACTGGAGAGCGGGGGCGAACATAGCCAGCTACGTATATTGAAATGAAGACCATCTCGCTATACGGTCACGGCTGTCTAGATATGAGGGTTTACTACAAGCCAACGGTCTCTTAAGGTCAAGCCTATTATCTCAATCTCAAGCAAGTAATATAGTTACAAGATGTTTGACCACCAAATATACAATAAAGGCATCCCAAATATTACATATCAGCTGATCATGAAGCTAGTCGTACAAAATGCTAGGACTAGCAAGAGTTAAGTCATACATGATCAACCCTAGTATTTGTTAATCATGTTTACAGCCCGTAGGCAAACAGTAAGTAAAGGTGCATCGAGCTAACAGGTGCTCGTCGACAAACGCCTCAAAAGAATAATTTTACAATAGAGTGAGCGAAACAAAATAGAAAAAATCCACTCGTAGCCCGGGTTCCTTCTAGTCGCCACCATCGGGCAGGAGGTCCGGTAGATCCTCGGGGGCTGATCCAAAATCTGGTCACATAAAACCAGCTGGGTCAAACCCCAGAAAGAGCAAGTACCACAAGGGAGGCCACGAAGTAAGAACAAAAGCCAGCATATCATAACATATTAAAAATGGAAGAAAAATACAAGTAAGTAAAGAGAACAACAGGGCAATAAACGACTAGGGACGTGGAACCATTCCGGGAACCAGGTTACAACCCGTAAAACAAACAAGGACCGGGGTTGTAACCCTTCGCCTGAATAGCACTCTGTCTCTACCCATTTATTGTTAAGATAAGTAAAACAATCATGTACAGGAGTGCCAAGTACAGGGACTAGACCAGACTTAGACAGGGCTAGACAACATCCATTTACAAGCGGCCAAGCAATTACTACAGCTTACTACTTTAACTAACTAGGGTTATCACAAGCCTAATTACTAACAAGATACAAGTGAGAATTTTCCAGTCCCAAGCCCTGCAGACTATCCAGTTATCCTTCCGCGGGTTGAGAGTATGGTTGGGTACATCACCCAGGAGACGATATACCCTTAGGTGACTTAGAGGGTGCAACACATAACAGTGTGCTGGAAATGTGCTCTACCCGTCGGCAAACTACAAGTCCAATTAAGGCGCCCAGATAACGAGATTGCCTGTGACTGAAAATTTTCCATGAACTATAGTTAGATCTAGTCATTAGCCTAATCCATATTCAGTATAAATCCCTGACCGTGGAAACCAGGGAGTCATGTCCTAGACATGATGCAAGACAAGACAGGTGGATTTCACAAGCAAGCAAGCAGAAACACCCACGGTGTCAGAGTCAAGTTAGCCATCGCAACAGCATCAAGTCAAGTCAGGTTACAAGTTACAAGCTAAGTCAAGTCAAGTTACAAGTTACAAGTCAAGAGTGCGCCGCCACGGGCCACTATCAAGTTATCAGGTTACAAGTCAAGAATGCACCCCCATCGGGTCATTATCAAGGAGATCAGGAGTCTCAGGATCATAAATCACAGAAAACCATACTAGTCATAGCAATACTGAAAATCGTGTCAGGTCGTGTTGGGTCAAGATAGTCGTGCTTGTGAAACAAGATCTCAAAATCCAAACCACAACAGAGAAGCCAAGTTCAAGAAATAAACCAAACCATCATGGGCAAGTGGGTTGCGCAGGGGTGGATGGCGCAGGGGTCAAATGCGCTAAAGGATGAATGATGCAGGGGTCAAGTACGCCGGGGGCCAAGGGTGCAGGGGTCAAGTGCGCCAGGGGTGAATGGCACAGGGGTCAAGTGCGCCGGGGGCCAAGGGCGCAGGGGTCAAGTGCGCATGAGCCGATGGCACATGGGTCAAGTACGCATGAGCCGAGTGCGCATGAGCCGATGGCGCAGAGGATGCGCAGTTCAGCCCAGAGGGCTGTGCGCAAGTCAGCCCTACGCTAAAGAGCGCAGGCCGAGGGGGGGTCTTCTCCAAGGCTGAGATGAACTTCTCAAGAACACCAAAACTTCAAATCTTCATATCTTGGCCAAATCAAAACCAAATTTGGATTTTCAAAGGTCTAACTTGGGTAAAATTAAATTTTCTTCCACATGGAAGCATCAAAACAAGCAAAAATTCAAGTTTAATATTTCAAAACCAAGAATTTTCGAAAATAGTTAAAACCTAGATCTAGAAAAATGAAAGCTCCAAATCTAAAAATGTCAAGTTCTAATGTTGATCTCCATGTCCTAATCTAGCTAAAGGACAAATAAAAAGTGGAGCTTATTTGGTGGCAAGGTGCACTTGCCTATGGTGGTTGGTGGAGGAAGGAGGAAGAAGGAGATGGAATTAAATGGAAAGTAAAAAAGGAGAGAGAAAAGTTAGGTGGGATTAAATGAGGGTGGGTTATGGTAGAATGAGGGTTGAGCATAGGCTATGGTGTTCCAAGCACATTAAACCAAACCAAACCAAACCAATCCTACTCCACAAAATAAAACCAAGCCATGTCAAAACCCAAAATACGAGAAAACCCCAAAATTCCACAAGTCGAAAAAAATAAAAATACCTGCCAAAATCCAATTACGGGTATTAATATGAAATACGGGAAACGGGGGTGACAGTAAGGCTCAATATATTTACTGGTAACGGACTTGTGGGAGTCGATAGAGTGTTTTCCTCGTGTCGGATCGTAGTTCGCGGTAAGGAATTTCCCGCTAGATTGATAGAATTTTCGATGGACGATTGTGATGCGGTCTTAGGGATGGATTGGTTGAGGAACCAGTATGCTAGAATAGACTGCCATATTGGTAGGGTTGTTTTTAGCATTTCAGGAGAGCCAGAGTTTTCATTTTCCCGAGGCACAGTTGAGCCTTATCCTCCAGTGTTGTGGATGGCAGTAGCAGCAGTGCAGTTACCCCGGATAGTCGAAGAGTTTTTAGATGTTTTTCAAGAAGAGCTTCCAGGTATGCCGCCAGAGCGGGAGATTGAGTTTACCATAGACTTGATTCCCGGGACAGCCCAGTGTCAGAGAGAGTCTACAGGATGGCGCCTTCAGAGTTGGAGATATTGTACAAGATGATTGAAGAACTTCGAACCAAGGGATTCATTCGTGCTAGTGGATCGCCATGGGGAGCCCCGATGCTTCTTATGAAAAAGAAGGATGGTACGTCTAGGTTATGTGTTGATTATCGTAACTTGAACTCAGTGACTATCAAGAACAGATATCCTCTCCCGAGGATAGATGACTTGTTTGATCAGCTCAAAGGGGCAGCAGTGTTCTCGAAGATCGACTTGCACTCAAGGTACCATCAGATCAGAGTCGGAGAGCAGGACATCCCGAAGACAGCTTTTAGATCGAGGTATGGGCATTGGGAGTTCCTAGTGATGCCATTTGGAGCGACCAATACGTCGGCTGTATTTATGGATCTCATAAATCGCATCTCCATGCCTTATTTGGATCAGTTCGTGATTGTGTTTTTGGATGACATCCTGGTCTATAGCAAGAGTGAGGTGGAGCATGAGCAGTATCTCCGTGTGGTTCTTCAGATTCTCAGGAAGCACCAGTTGTATGCCAAGTTCAGTAAATGCGAGTTCTGGCTCGATCGTATTTCGTACTTGGGTCACATCATCACTCGAGGAGGAGTAGAAGTAGATCCCCAGAAGATTGTGGCTATTGAGTCATGGCCGGTGCCCAGCACAGTTGCAGAGGTTCACAATTTTCTCGAATTGGCCGGTTACTATCGACGGTTTGTTTCAGACTTTGCCCGGATCTTGGCACCATTGACCCAGTTGACCCGTAAGGAGGTGCAGTTTGCTTGGACAGCAGAGTGCCAAGATTCTTTTGAGAAGCTGAAGTGAGGCTTGATGACGGCTCCCATTCTCGCAATTCCAGATGGAACCGGAGGATACTCAGTATATTGTGATGCTTCAGGCAGAGGTTTAGGATGTGTTCTGATGCAGCATGGGAATGTAATAACTTATGCTTCACGACAACTCCATGATCATGAGAGGAATTACCCAACCCATGACTTGGAGCTGGCAGCAGTAGTGTTTGCACTTAAGTTGTGGAGGCACTACTTGTACGGAGATAGGGTAGAGATCTTCATCGACCATAAGAGCCTGAAGTATGTTTTCACCCAGAAGGATCTTAACATGTGTCAGAGGAGGTGGCTGGAGCTTCTTGTGGATTATGATGTCAACCTGCAGTATCATCCTGGGAAGGCCAACGTTTTTGCAGATGCATTGAGCAGGAGAGCCGGAGTTTATTTTTTAACAGCGCAACCGGAGCTGTTAGCAGATCTTCAGAAGATGGGTATTGAAGTTGTTCTCCCTTCCAGTGTAGCATTGATAGCTAGCATGCAAGTTCAGTCCACTATAGTCGAGAGGATCTGGATGGCGCAGTCAGCAGATTCCAAGCTTCAGCGACTCAGAGCAGAATGTGAAGCAGGACGAAGACCAGAGTTATGTATTCATGAGAACGGTACACTTAGGCATGGTAAGCGTCTTTATATACCCAGTGGAGATATCAGACAGAAAATCATGGCAGAGGCTCACAGTTCACAGTATTCCATTCATCTGGGCGGTACGAAGATGTATCGTGATATCCATCAGCACTTTTGGTAGAATGGCATAAAGAAGGAGATAGCCCGGTTTGTCTCTCATTGTTTAGTCTGCCAACAAGTTAAGGCTGAACATCAGCGGCCCGCTGGACTTCTTCAGCCCTTACCGATTCCAGAATGGAAGTGGGAGCATGTGACCATGGATTTTGTGACCGGATTACCTAGATCCCCAGCTGGTAGAGATGCTATTTGGGTTATAGTATTTGGGTTATAGTTGATCGGCTCACGAAGGTAGCTCACTTCCTCCCGTTCAGAGTTGGTCAGTCGACAGCTCAGTTAGCAGAGATGTACATCAGACAGATTGTCAGGTTGCACGGAGTGCCAGTTAGTATCACCTCGGACCGAGATTCCAGATTTACGTCACACTTTTGGCATAGCTTACAGGAGAGTTTGGAAACTCGTCTCCAGTTCAGTTCAGCATATCATCCGCAGACAGATGGCCAGTCGGAACGCACGATCCAGACTCTTGAAGATATGTTAAGATCTTGCACACTTGACTTCGGTGGTTCGTGGGAAGATCACCTGCACTTGGTGAAGTTCTCATATAACAATAGTTTCCAAGCTAGTATCCAGATGGCACCGTTCGAGGCACTGTATGGAAGGAAGTGCAGATCCCCGTTAGCCTGGAATGATGTCGGAGTGAGGCAGATGCTCGGTCCAGAAATGATTGCTCAGACAGTTAAAGTGGTCCTAAGAGTTCGGGATCATCTTCGAGTTGTCCAAGATCGCCAGCGCCATTGGGCCGATTCTCATCGGCGTCCTCTCGAGTTTTCTGTCGGTGACCATATATTCCTGAGGATTTCGCCTAACCGTGGCGTCATTCGTTTCGGTGTACGAGGAAGCTTAGTCCTAGGTATATAGGGCCATTTGACATTTTGGAGCGAGTAGGAGATGTATCCTATCGTCTCGCTCTTCCGCCGTCGCTAAGCGAGATGCATGACGTGTTCCATGTATCCCAATTACGACGGTATATCCTGGACCCGAGCCACATCCTAGATCATTCGAAATTGGTTGTTGGTACAAACCTTTCGTATGAGGAGAGGCCCGTATCTATATTGGACCGGAGGGACAAGACACTCAAGAACAAGACTATCAAGTTAGTCCGAGTTGTTTGGGGTCATCACTCTTTGGGTGAGTCAACGTGGGAGCGAGAGGATGATATCCAATCGCGGTATCCCGACTTATTTGACTCGTGAGGTATAATGTCTTCCTTATACCTCATGCCTTCGATTCCTTGCTTGAATGAGTGATTGCCTGCCTAGTTATAGCTTACTTGTGATTAATATAGCTTATCCTCGTCTCTCCAGCCTCTTAATTAAATTCCGAGGACAGAATTCTTTTAAGGTGGGTAAAGTTATAATACCTGTGGTTCGTATTACGTATTTTGGAATACATGTACGTATTTTATCTTATATTGTATGATTTTCTTGCTTAGTTTTCTCCATGGCTTGGTTTATTCTTGGTTCGGGTTGGCTTGGTTTGGGATTGCTTTTGGTTCATCATGGACCAAGGGTGAACCCCCTACCTACCACCACCATCCCCATTTATTAACCCATTCTTCTTTCTCTCTCTTCATTAACCTCTTCTTCCTTCCTCCATTAATTCTTCACCTACCAGAGGGAGAGAGAGAGGTCTAGGCAAGTGTAACTTGCTTCATGGAGGAACTCCAATTTTATTGCTTCATTCTCTTCCTTACAATATTTTAACTTACTTTAGTACTTGGCATTTCTACTTTCCATGGCTAGATTCTTGTAGATCTAAGTTTATTTTATTTTCAGATTTCTAAAGTTTTGATCTACTTAATCTTGTTATTTCTGAATTTTGATGGTTCCATATTGTAGAGCATTTCGTTCTACCCTATTTTGACCTATGGAAGTTTGGATTTGGGCTATTGGATGATGGAGTTATGGAGCTTGAGAACTTGGCTCTCATAGTGTTCTTCTTCTCGAAATTTTGGAGAAGATGAACTGTGTTTGACTTGACCGCATAAATATTTCATGCGGCAAGTGTTCTCTTCAGCCGCATGACTGGAAGTACTTGAGCCGCATGGGGGCCAAACTCATCTAGCCGCATAACTCGCTCGACCCCAGCCGCATAATACTCCGCTACTCTTGAGCCGCATAGACTTGCTTTCTGCTAGCCGCATATGCCTCCTTCCACCAGCCGCATAAGGGCCGCTCCCCGTTGGCCGCATGGGACTTCACTTGACCCGGCCGCATATACCCTGGCTCGTTCCAGCCGCATGAGAACCCCCTTTCCTTGAGAGCCGCATAGGCATTGATCCTCGATGGCCGCATATACTGCAGTCTTCTTCCTTAGCCGCATAAGGACCCGAGCCCTCTCAACCGTATGACTCTGAATTTCCCAGCCGCATAAGTTTTTCGCCCTTAGCCGCATGAGTACCCACCCCTCACTTGAACCGCATGGGCCTTGCTCCCCGTTGGCCGTACGAGAACTTCTTTCCTGAGCCGCATGTGCCTTCTGGTCCCGCTAGCCGCATGTGCCTCCTTCTTCCTGAACCGTATAGGCTTTGGACCCTGAGCCGCATGGCCCCTCCCTATACCTTGCTTTAAATAATTAGTTATTATTATTACTTGATTATTACTGTTAATTCATGTCCTGTAACCTCAGATTAACTTGAGTCTCCTGATTGAATGCTTGCACTATGATGCCTTGCACCTGTACCCTGAATACGATAGTGACCCATCGTGGTGCACTCCTGACAAGTGAACATGACATGACCTGATAGTGGCCCGTCGTGGCGCACTCTTGACCAGTACTCTTGACATGATAACCTGACATGATATACCTTGATAAGCTGTTGCGATGGCTACCTGACATGACATGACCTGTATAATTAATCCGGACACCGTGGACGATTGTGCTTGTACAATTAATCCAGTCCTGTCTTGCATCATGTCTAGGAGAGGACTCCTGAGTACCACGGTCAGGAGTACCTACTGAAATGGACTAAGGCTAATAACTAGATTAATCCATTAGTCAAAAGAGATCTTCCAGCTACAGGCAATCCCGTTACCTGGGCGCGCATGGGATCTGTAGCCTGCCGTAGAGTATGGCACATTTCTAGCACACTGTCTTGTGTTGCACCCTTCAAGCTACCTAAGGGTACATACGTTTCCTGGACGATGTGCCCACCTGAATTCAACCCCTAATCTTTCGACCTGGGTAACCTGGATGGTCTGCAGGGCTTGTGGCTGTGGAATAATCTCACTGTATCTTGCTAGTAACTAGGCTTGTGATAACCCTAGTTAGTTAAAGTATCAAGCCGTAATTCTTGTTTGGCCGTGAAATACTTGGATGGAGTCTAACCAGTCTAGTCTTGCCCTGATCTTGTTCCAGATTATTGCTTGACCAGAATGCTTATATTTATTTTACCGATAAATGGTAAGAATTCTAAGCTCTGTTCAGACGAAGGGCTACAACCCCGGTCCTTGTTTGGTTTACGGGTTGTAACCTGGTTATCTGAATAGTTCTATGGTTATCTCGTCGTATATCATCCTGATGTATTTTCTTATTTCCAGTTCTTACTTTTATTTATACTCTTGTGCTGATTGCTGGTTTTAGTTCCTAAGTGAAGCTTCCTTGTGGCACTTGCTCTTTCTGGGATCTGATCCAGCTGGTTTTGTATGGCCAAATTTCAGAGCAGCTCCAGAGGATCTACCGGCTTTCCAGCCCGATGGTGAACACCAGGCGTAACCAGGGCAACGAATGGGTTATTTTGGCTCTCCCACTCTATTATAAACATTTTTTTGAGGCGTTTAGCCGACGAGCACCTGTTTAGCTCGATTATACTTACTTACTGTCTGCCTACGGGCTGTAACATAATTGACAGATCATAGGGTTGATCATGTATGACTAAAACTCTTGCTAGTCCTAACATTTTGTAATGACTAGCTTCATGATCAGCTGAATATGTAATATTTGGGGCGCCTTATTATTGTATATTTAATGATCATACATCTTGTGATATTTACTTACTTGCTTGTGATTGAGACACTAGGCTTGTTCATGACCATAGGAGACTGTTGGCTTGTAGTAAACCCTCATGTATCTAGACAGCCGTGACCGTATAGCGAGGTGGATTGCACTTCGATATACGTAGCTGGCTATGTCTGCCCCCGCTCTCCAGTATTCTGGTTCTGGGGCGTGACAAATCTTGATAAAAATTTTAATTTATGTACAGTAATGACCTCTCTATTCATGCTTAAATATTAGATATGGACGCATGTGATAATGACCGTAGAAATTCTCCATTATTTTAAATATGCATGAATATACTTATTGTTGGACATGTGATAATATGGAATGTCGGTTAGATTTCAATTACTCATGCTGATAGATATTTGGTGTTACTCAATTTAGAGTGTTTTCCAATCTAAGTTGATCATTGGAGGACAAATTGGAATCAAATATAGACAATTTTATGTTTGGCATAAATTTAGTTTTCAATAATTTTATGTTCTAACTCATATATTTGATGTAATCTATTGACGTACATATCTTCAGCATATTATTTTAATATAATCTTTATGGGTTATTTGAAGCAATCTATTGGTCCATATCTTCAGTAAAATATTACGTGAATTTTATTATGTTGACAATGCTCAGTTTAGTCAAATTAAGAATATTTTTTTGAATCATGTAAATAGATTCACATGCATATGATTATCTTATTTGAGTTGTAATATTTTAATTATGCATGTACATAAAGTTTTGGACATGATTCGGTTTTGTAAAATTTAGTTAACATTTTAAAAAAAAATTGGTGCCTTTTGTGACTAGCAATAGTCGTCTAATATTCTAAATAGACCCATTGAAACAAGATATCGCCAAAGTGACCTCTCTTGCGTAGATAGTCTATGAGGGATATTAGATGTTTGTGTGTGTAAATTCATGCGAGTATTAGTCGGCCCAAAGGAAGGTTAATACTTGGCCGAATTGTACACATACTTGTGGTGATAAATGTGTGACAATTATACGGTTTACATGTGAATAATAACCCGATCCAACGATAGGCTTATTATTTGACATGACTTATTGTCAACGTTTGATCATTACACCAAGAATACCACTTGCAGTTAATATCATTGTCCAAAGACTTGATATTAATGATGTACTAGGTATCTTGAGATGGGGTTCACCATTATTTGAATTTGTTTGACTATATTTTACGCTTTGGTTATTTGTTAGAGCATGTTTATTTTTGTTGCTTTGTTCTCTTTACAGTTAATGTTGTTAAAATATCTGCCAATAAGATTTTAATTTTCATGTTTAATGGGATAAACTTTAAGGGCCAAAAAAATGAATACAGCAGCTGCTAAGGGTCAAGATCAAAAGAAACAACAATATAAAACTAAGGGTTGTTCTTTTGTGATAAGACAGGACTCATAAGGAAGAAATGTACAAAGTACCACGCATGGCGTATAAAAAAATACATTTCTAAATTTGATCTGTTCCGAGGTTAATTTAGATTTAGTACCAAGAAACTCATGGTAGTTAGATTCTGGTGGGACTACCGAAATTAATGTTCTAGGCAAGGTTGCCTGAGTTACCGAAAGTCAATTGATGGTGAAAGATACATCTATGTGGGTGACGACAATTTGGTAGAAGTGAAAGCAATATGACATTTTATGTTATTTTTAAGAACCGATTATTATTTGGATTTGATAGACTGTCATATCCCTATTTTAGAAATAGGTATATGACTGTATTTCGACTGTATTTCGTATTTTGGAGGATTTTAATTTTTTGGGTGTATTTGAAATTTTTATTATTTTATTGGAGGTGATTTTGCCCTCATTAATTATTTGTTATTAATTAATTTCATGATCCTAGTCTACCCTCCAAAATATCTACTCCCCCTCTCTCTTGTTATTTCACTCCCTCACATCATCTCTCTCTCCTCCCCCTACCTAACCCCCTCACCTCTCTCTTTACTCTTTCTCTCTCTCCCCTCTCACTTGCTGGATCAGCCGACCCCCACCCCCAATTCCTTTCTCTCTCTCTCATCTCTCTCCCGACCACACTCACACCCCCCCCGGCCCTCTCTCTCCTCCCTCAACTCTCCTCTCTCCCGCTCACTCGGCCTCTCGTCCCTCTCTCTCGCTCGCTGTCTCCCTCTCTTCTCCCGGCCTCCGCCGACCTCCGGCCGCCCTGAGCTCCCACCACCATCAGCCACCAGCGCCACCACCATCATCGTCGCCCCCTCCGGCCTCCGCTGTGGCCGCCACCGCCAGCACCGCCAGCGCCGCCATCTCCTCCGTGGCCGTTGTCTCCTCCGTCGGAGAGCCGACCTACCCCGGTAAGCTCCTCCGGCCTCCCCTCTCTGTCTCCTCCCCTCCGCCGGAGCCTGGCCGACCCCGGCGGCACTTCCCCTCCATGGATCTGCTCCTCCTCTCCCTCTTCCCTTCTGTCCGGCGAGCCGCCGTGCCCCGCCGCAAGCGCCGCGCTAGCCTCGAGTGGCGGGTCGCCCTTCGGACCCGCGCTGCTCGAGCAGTGTACAGCCTTGGGAGTCGCGCTCTCCTCGGGCCGTGCGTACGCTTGACTTGCGTGTTCCCTCGTTTCCCGTACGTCTCGGGAAGCGAGCCCTCGATCTTCGTGCACGCCTCGAGCAGCGGGACGCTTTGGGCCCCGCGCTGCTCGGGTTATGTGCCGTCTCGATACGCGTACACCTTGGTGCACGTGCTATCTTGGTTCTCGTGTCGCCTCGATTCGCGTGTTGCCTTGGGCAGCGGGACGCCTCGAGCCCCGCGCTGTCTCGGGCACCGCGCTACCTCGGTTTGTGTGTTGCCTCGATCCTCGTGTCTCGGCCTTTGTGCCTAACTTGTGACCCGTGCCACCTCGATTTACGTACACGCACCGATTTACGTGCCGTATCGATTTGCGCATAATATTGTATCTTGTGTTGCCTCGGTTTACGTGCTCGCTTCGATTGGCGTGCTGTATTGGTTTCTGTGTCGTCTCGATCTACGTGCACATCTTGATTTACGTGCATGTTTCTGTTTCTTGTTCGTCTCGATATTCGAGTCATCTCGATTCTCGTGTGCGTTTCGATACACGTATGCGTCTCGGGTTGCGTGCCCGTATCGGTCTGCGTGCCTCAGTTTCCGTGCCACATCCCTACGCTGCTTGCGGGACCCGCACGGTATAGCCTTCTGCCATCTCTTGTGATTATTCTATTATTTTATTATTTAATTCTAATGATTGTTTATTATGTGTTCTGAGGACCTTGATGGACGTGCTAGCTTGGGTCCAGATCGCCGAAGACTTGCTTACCTAGCCGAGCCCTCTAGGCAAGTATCCCTTGCTCATCGACGGCTCTTGCCCTCTCTCCTGGATTTTATTGCATTTAATTAATTTGTACTTGTAAATTGTATAATCATGATTAGTGTAGCCTAGTAGTAGAACTGCCATGATGATAACTTAGGATAGCTTGGTTCGATACCGGTTTACGACCGTATCGGACAACTCGGACGGGTCATCCACACCTCCGAGGACACGAGCACGACTCACACGTATGGATTGTCCACATATGCCCCGTGTCCGACTCGCGGTCGGGTACGGCTTGGCGAACTACTCTTGTGGCTGTGATTGTGCTTGGGTTAGAACTATAGACATGTGCTGTGATGCGCCCTGCGAGGCGGTTAGTTGATTATATTATGCATGTTGGCTTGGCGCCCAGTACGCATTGTAGTGCTGCTGGAGGCCGAGACTTAGTGTTCTCGGCTAGGGTTGGTGCCCAGTACGCATCGTAGTGCTACTGGAGGTCGAGACTTAGTGTTCTCGAATTGCGATTCTGCGGCGGGTTGCGCCGAGTGGATTTTAGCCCCAATTTGTAGGGTGCTCCCGTCCAGAATACAAAGGAGACTCTGCCGAATTTTTCCAGAATTCCCGGTTGGGAATTTGGTTCGAAGGATTGGGCAGTGCCATTCCTTTGGTTTGCGGGACTGAACTCATGCATGTTCTTCTTGGTATAGTATCCCTGATCTCATTGCCTGCTAGGTAGACTCCCGACTAGATTAGTCGCCTAGCGTCTTGATCTGTCCTGTCCGCCGGATTGTGTAAGGAGAGCGGTTCTACTCGGGTGAGGGTCTGCAACCCTGGTCCTTGTTTGGTTTAAGGGTTGTGGATCTGATCCAGAGTGGTTCACGTAATCCTTGCCTTTTCGACGGTATCACCCATTGGACTCTTGACTCGTGATTCTTCCTTTAGATGGTGTTCTAGTTTAGTTTGTTATCTCATTGTCTGTCCTGTCCGCCGGATTGTGTAAGGAGAGTGGTTCTACTCGGGTGAGGGTCTGCAACCCTGATCTTTGTTTGGTTTAAGGGTTGTGGATCTGATCCAGAGTGGTTCACACAATCCTTGCCATCTTCCGACGGCGTTGATTAGTGTTGACCCGTGTGTTGGGATTATAATTTTATTCGAGGATTGACTATGAGGAGATATGATATTGAGATAGTGATTATGATAGACTAAGTGGATTCTTAGATAGTGTTGCTAGTTCTTCGGTGATGTCTAATTTGATCAGATATGTCTTCGAGGACTTTTGGATTTTGGATACTGGTGCGAGTGTCTCGCGGAACGAGGAGGATATCGAGGGTATTATTATATGATTTTTACTCGACTTCCCAAACGCCCAATCCGGTACCTTTGTGTATTCCGGTAGTTAGAGAACCTGGTTGATTGCTGTGTCTTGGTAGTTGAGGGGCTTGTTTTCTAGTGGCTTGTGATCATTGTCTAGGAGGATTCTTGTGAGTCTGAGGGCCTAGCATTGTTAGGGGAAATGAGATTGGTATTTGGTGGTTGTCTTTATTGACGTGATATTCACTCCCTCATGGTTGGGAGACACTTGATAGATTGATTTGGTGGATAGACCGACTTGATGATTGGAGCTGTAGGCTCCCATATATGCTTGAGATATTATTATAGTAGAGGTTCTGGTCTTGTACTTGACCTGATATCCATGCCACGATGTGGGCAGATGACCTCTTGTGACTGACAGAGTTGTCCTTATCCCAGACCTGACTACCTGTATCCGTGCTATAAGTCCAGCTTACCCTGTGAGGTACTGGCCCTGACCTTGCACTGCGGTGCCCTTTGTCTATTGGCACTTTGAGGTGCTACTTCCATGATTATATGGCATTGCGATGCCATCTTGATATTCTGGCTATATTATATGATTACCTGCACGGGTATCTGGTAGTTGGCCTATAGTTTTAGCGTGGTTAGGATTGCTTGCTTGCTTGTTGCATAACACTAAGGATGGATCACAACTGGAACTATAGGTGCCGAGGCTGATTCTTACTTAGCGTTCTCGTACTGAGGTACGACATCTAGGAGGATGAGCATGTGACCACGGCATGTGATTCCGGATAAATGTAGGGTTAATCTAGGCAACTAAAAAATGGTAGAAGCATTGGGGGGGAAACGGAATCCCGAGATCGTGCATTACCGGTCGCCACAGGCTCGTCCTGGCGCGTCGGGGTTGGCCGCCACGGATATGGCAGTATCCGACTACTATATGTACTCCTGCTTAGCACGGTGGCCTTCCGAGGGACCGTGCATACCTACCTGCTATGTATTATTTGGCCTCGCTAGCCCTTGCGGGATATAGCACGATCTGAGGATTCCTATATGGCATTGTTGGGGTAATCCAACCACCATATAGACAGCCGTAGACATTTGAGTGGCCGCTTATTTATATAATTGTTTGGCTTGTTGCTTGCTAAGCTGGCTGTCACGTAACGCTGTCCCGGTGCAGTAATTCATTCCCTTGTTCTTGTTTGATGTAGGGATGGGTTACTGTTCCGATGACAGACTACGATCTCCAGTTAGCGATGCAGGCATTAGTGTATATTAGGATGATTGTGATGATTGTTGAGTTACTTTTGGGAATAACTGAGGAACATGGACTATCGTGGTGCATGATCCAACCCATGTTCTTGTTTGATTGTTGGGTTGGTTATTGTGCTACGATAGGCTATCGACCGAGGTTACGACCAGGATACTTTTAGTTGTTGGATTGTTATCGTGCGTTGGTACCGCACGATCCCTTACCTCATTTACTGTTTTTAGATGCTATTTCTGTTATATTATTTCCTGCTGGTTTTCTTCGCCCGTCCTTGAGCCTTTCTTTCTGGTACTTGCTACGGTTGGCCTGACCAACCCTGGATTGTTCCCAGATTGCCTGTGACCGACCATGTGGATCTTCCAGACTTGACTTGGAGGACGTGTTTCAGTTCCTGACCTTGAGGGAACTGTGTGGGAAGGTATTCTTGTCTACATTATTTCTTATTGTAGACTCTCTGATTATCATATGAGTATTTTCTGTTTTTCATATGATTATCTCTCTTGTCGTTATTTCATTGATTATTGCCTGTGGATATGAGATCAGATTTAGGCCATAGACTGCTTGCATGCTAGGATACCCAGCAAGATTGACAGCCACGATCGCCGTATGACGTTTTATACCTCATACGGAGTAGCTGGCCTAGTCCGTCCCCGTATTTCGGTACTGGGGCGTGACATAGACACTTTTATTGTACCGTCTTTTAGACGAAATTCAGTTTCAGTTTCCTTAATGGACAAATTTGGTTATCATTGTTCATTTGGAAACAATAAATTTAATCTATCTTTAAATTTAAATATTATTGGTAACGGTTCCCTTAAGGTTTATGATAACCTATATTCAGTTGAAACTATTGCATCTTATAATGAAACCTTGCAAGTGAAGTCATGTGGTACTAAACGTAAAATTAACAATATATTTTTTTAGCCTCATTACGACATAAGCATTAGGTCACTTCTCTAGAAATATAGTTGAACGATTTGTGTCTGATGAGATTTGGATTCCATTGACTTTATAAACTTTAATGTTTATATTGAATGTGTAATGGGAAGACAGACCAAAGTTAAATTATAAGCAACTACTTTATTGGTTATGCTACAGATCGAGGGGTTGATAATTATACAATCCCACACTAAGAAATTTTTTTGAGACGAGAAGTGTAATAATTTTTGAGGATGTTGAGTTTTGGAGAAAAATAAAGTCAGGATCATTATCTTTGAGAAGGAATCAATTACGATTCCTACTATCACTTTTGACGATGTACAGGATTCTATACCTGTCATGATCAAGAAGTGAATTCGGAGTCTCAATAAGACAATGTCGAATTACCTCTATAAGTCGTTGTTGAGATACCTTAACAACGACAACGTAGCGGCACCCCATTCAAGATAAGGTAATTATTCCTAAGGAACAAACTCAACAACCTCAAGAACCGGTAATATTAAGATGGTCCACCAGAGAAAGGAGAAATATAATTTCGGATAATATTGTCATATTTCTCTAGGAACGTGAGGAAGACTGTGGGTACTAGAAGATGATCTAATCAACTTTCGTCAGGCCATGGAAAGTTTCAGTTCTCAAAGTGGATTGATACAATAAATAAGGAGTATAAGTTCATGCAAAACAATAAAGTTTAAGAACTTGTCCCATTACCAAAAGGTATAAAATTCATTGGTTGCAAATGGACATTTAGAACCAAGAAGGATTCGAAGGGTCATGTGGAGAGGTATAAAGTATGTCTTGTAACTAGTGACTTTACTCAAAATTTTGGAATTGATTTTAAAGAGTTTTTCTCTTCGGTATCTTTGAAAAACTCCTTTAAAACAATCATAGCACATGTTGCATATTTTGATCTTGAGTTATATCAAATGGATGTCAAAACGGCGTTTCTCAGTGGTAACATTGACGAAACTATTTATATGGTGCAGCCATAAAACTTTGTGTCGAAAGATCCAAATAATATGGTTTGCAAATTGACAAAATTCATTTATGGACTCAAGCAGGCTTCTCGTCAGTGGTACTATAAATTTTACCAAGTTGTTACCTCGTTTGGTTTTGAGGTTAACGTTGTTGAAGATTGTGTGTATCACAAATTCAGTAGGAATACTGCTTGCCACAAATGATATAGGCATATTGCATGACACTAAGAAATTTCTATCAAATAACATTGAGATGAAAGATCTTGGTGACGCCTCTTTCGTATTAGGAATTCAAATACACCGAGATCGTTCTCGAGGTATTCTTGGATTATCACAAAATAGCTATATCGATAAAGTGCTTAAAAGATTTGGCATTCAGGAATACAAACCAGGTGACACCCTAGTCGCTAAAAGAGACAAGTTCAGTCTCAATCAGTGCCCTAAGAATAGCCTTAAAATTAAGAAAATATAATAGATTTTTCTTTCCTAATCAGTTGTAGGGAGTCTAATGTATGCTTAAGTATGTACGTATCAGGATATTGCGTACATATTATGACGTTAGGCAGATATTTAAGCAAATATGGATGGATCATTGGGTAGCAGCCAAACTACTTAAATAATTAATAGAGAATAAGAAATTATATGCTCTTTGTAGGAGATCGGATAATTCTGGAGATCATAAGGTATTCCGCCTCCGATTTTGTTAGATACCAACACAGTAGGAGATCCACATCAGGTTATGCTGACTAATGAAAATATATTTTGGATGAGTGTCAAACATGCACTCATAATTTTTTCTACCATGGCAGCAAGGTTTATAGCATGCTGTGGGACATCCATTCAGGAAATATGGTTGCAAAATTTTGTCACAAGGCTGCGCCTACAGTACGGTGTTGAAAGATCTCTTAAATTATGGTGTGACAATAAATCAGCAGTAATGTATTCCAATAACAACAGAAACTTGTATAAGTCAAGGATATTGACATAAAGTTTCTCGTTGTGAAGAAAAGAATTCAGAATGATTAAAGTGTCCATATAGCACATTATGACAAACTCCATTTTAGTGGATCCGCTCACAAAAAGCATTATCATCCAGGGTCTTTCATGAGCATACTGCTCATATGGGTGTTATCTCAATTAAGTATATGGCAATATAGTGGAAGTTTATATTTTATGTATTTGGGTGCTATTTAGTTTTGGACACATTTATGTATTAAATTATTTTGGATATTTATCTGATCAGCTATATGAAAATTCAGTTCATTCTGTTTTTATTATGTTTAAGTATTGATCTCATTAAAGTTAAGGAGGACCAGTTGAAAATAGACATGTATTAATCACATTGCGTGTAATTTTCATGCTACACATCCATGATTGATCTATGTCGTTTAGCTATATTGGTATATGTGACCATTGATGGTTTAGTTACGCTATATGTTACGAATGCCGCTTTGATCCTATGTTGATATGGTTAATGGAGGAGATTGCCCGGATATACCCTAAGGATTAAGATAGAAATTTATGAGCTCACTAAGGTTAACACAATTATAAGGTTACATATGTGGCCCAGTGGGAGATTGTTGGAATTATTCAATAATATGGACCACACATGTAAAATTAATTGTCTTGGGCTATCTAAATAATTAAGCTAAATTAAAGTGGTCTATTTGAAAAATTGGCTTAAAGGTATAATTGTCATGGAATTAATGTGTAGATACCGGAGATAAATCTAATTTGATGAGGGACCAAATTAGAAATATCACTACATATAAATATATGTATTCATTAGGGTTATGGTCCCCAACTTATACGGCCACCAAAAGAGAGGTTTTCTCTTTTTCTCTTCTGCATCCCCATCAACAGAACGAGAGGGACAAAGAATTTGGATTCATCTTTGTCATTAAGGGTCGTAGCAAGTTGGAAGATCGAACTCCATAAAAGGACGACTGCTTCAACATCCATCAAGCCTAGCAATGGATTCAGGTACGCTTCCGCAATTTAATTTATGTTCTTCATCTCATGAATCGACAGGGTACAATAAATTTCTAACAATGTTATGATATTTTGGTTGTTTTTTCGAAGGTGGTGTTGATACCGACACATCTGGAGATCGTGATTGAGTATTTCATTGGCAAGAAGCTTTTCGAATTAATCTGCAACGTCCTATTCAACGAAAACAAGGTGCGTGTTTTATAATGATGTTATATTGTCATAAATATGAAATCGTTAATGATGTTTAATGCAAAATTTAGACGTTTCTTCCGGCAAATGATTTCACCAATTTGATTCTCCCAATAATTCGATATTTTTTTAGATATAATTTCTGTTATTTATTTTTAAACTTGGGTGGACGAGAATGTGGCGAGAGATTATTAGACACATATTGCTCCGCTATTCCAACGTCATCCGCTTCAAAGATGTCAATTTTTTTTGAATATTTGAGATATATGATGTAAATTTTGCATCTTATGTGATATTTTTTGTTGATTGTTTTGAAAGGCGGCGATGATGCCTAGGCATCTAGCGATCGTGATGGAGAACGTTGTCGACATGGAACTCTTCAAGCGGATCTGCAACGGTGGCATATTAAGCGAAGACATGGTATTTTGTTGTGTCTAAATTGTTGATATTATTTTGTTGTAATTTTGAAATGTTAATGATGTACATTGTGCAAAATTTAGTCGATATTTTCATAAGTTGATTTCCACGCTACTGACATTATCTAGTAATTGATTGAAAATTTAGGAAAAATTTGACAGAGAAAAAAAATATTAAAAATAGTAATAATTTGAGTTTTGCTTATGCACGTTCTAGCAAATTTATCATCAAAAAATAAAAATATATATTTTACATGCAATGCGTGTGCTAGTCACTAGTGTATTTAATTTTTTTTTTAAGTTTAAACAAAATAAGGCAGTAGTAGGACTTGTTTCTAAATTGATTAAGAATAGAGGTGAGCATTATTCAGTTTTGGACGGAAAATCGAATCAAACCTATTTGGTTTAAATAAATAGGTTCGATTTCGGTCCAAAATCGAATAAAAAAAATTCTAGTTTATATATATATATATATATATATATATATATGTGTGTGTGTGTGTGTGTGTGTGTGTGTGTGTGTGTGTGTGTGTGTGTGTGTGTGTGTCGAAGCGGATCAAAAGTCCCCCTTAGAAAATTCCCTAAAAACCTCCTCACTTTCATACGTAATTTAATGTTAATATTAATGTTAATGTTAATATTAATGTTAATATTAATGTTAATATTAATATTTATTTTTATTTTTATTTTTATATTAATATTAATGTTAATATTAATGTTAATGTTAATGTTAATATTAATTTTAATGTTAAGTTTAATGTTAATTTTAGTATTTAATGTTAATATTAATATTAATATTAACATTAACATTAATATTAATATTATATTAACATTATATATATATAGGGAGCGGATCAAAAGTCCCCTTAGAAAATGTCCTAAAAAATCCCTCACTCTCAGCCGTAATTTAATGTTAATATTAATATTAATGTTAATATTAATGTTAATGTTAATATTAATTTTTATATTAATATTAATATTAATGTTAATGTTAATGTTAATATTAATGTTAATTTTAGTATTTAATGTTAATATTAATATTAATATTAACATTAAATTACGGCTGAGAGTGAGGGAGATTTTTAGGAGATTTTCTAAGGGAAACTTTTGATCCTCTTCCTATATATATATATATATATATATATATATATATATATATATATATATAGGAAGAGGATCAAAAGTTTTTCTTAGAAAATCTCCTAAAAATCTCCCTCACTCTCAGCCGTAATTTAATGTTATATATATATATATATATATATATATATATATATATATATATATATATATATATATGCAAATGACCTCTAGCCTAATGGTTAAGAGAGATACATGCGGCCCAAGTGGTCGGGAGTTCGAGCCTCAGTGGAGGCGAGTTCGCCACAAGTACCCAAAAAAAAAAAAAAAAAAAAAAAAAAAAAAAAAAAAAAAAAAAAAAAATATATATATATATATATATATATATATATATATATATATATATGTTTGTGTGTGTGCAAATAAATCAAAAATGTAGACTTGTTTATTATGTTCGGTTCGATTTTACTTGCTCAGTTTTCGATCCAATTTAATTTTTGTTTATTATGCTCGATTTGAATTGAATAACTAAATGCTCACCTAGGTTGAAAGTTTCGCAAATGCGAGTCATTTCATTTGAATTAGCATTGGGCCCATGATCAAGTCGAAACAATTTAAGACCGAGTGTGGTACTACAGTCTACAACTAAACGGTTCGTTCTTTATATGTAGATTTCTACTTTTATTGTATGAACTGAAAAATAACACAACAAATTTCACTATTTTCTATTGACATACAATATTCTTAATTATTCTCTTGGCTGATCACTTGTCGCTACGTTCAACTCTTCTTTTTTTTCATTTTATAAGAAAGACGGCTTACCGGACATTTAAGGTAAGCTACTTAGGTTAGGGCGCGTAGAAGCTATTGGGACTTTCTCATTTGTAACATTCCAGGTTGATACTTATAGGCCGCATAAAGGAACTGCGACCCCTGCAGCTAAGGCATTGGCAGCTAAGGCTGTGTTTGATTGGGCTTTTTTTTTCATGGAAAATATTTCCACCACAAATTTTCCACCAATTGTAGTGTTTAATAGCTTATATTTTTCATGGAATTATTTTCCAAAAAGCTATCATTTTCCATATTTTCTTCTAAAATGGTGGAAAATAAAACTTGTCTAACCCATAGGAAAATATCATTTTCCATGGAAAATAACTATTTTCCGTGGAAAATAATGACAATAAAACAACCAAATTAAGTTTTCCATGAAAATTTTTAAAATTTCATGAAATTTTTTTTCCTAGAAAAATAATTCCATGAAATTAATTTCTTTTCCACATATTTTTCACCTTGCAATCAAACACACCCAGGCTGTGTTTGATTGGGCTTTTTTTCCATGGAAAATATTTCCATCACAAATTTTCCACCAATTGTAGTGTTTGATAGCTTATATTTTCCATAGAATTATTTTCCAAAAAACTATCATTTTCCATATTTTCTTCTAAAATGGTGGAAAATAAAACTTGTCCAACCCATAGGAAAATATTATTTTTCATGAAAAATAACTATTTACCATGGAAAATAATGACAATCAAACACCCAAATTAAGTTTTCCATGAAAATTTTATAAAATTCTATGGAATTTTTTCCTAGAAAAATAATTCCATGAAATTAATTTCTTTTTCATATCTTTTCCACCTTGCAATCAAACGCACCCTTATTAGTTATCAATTAGTCTTGGGCTTAAAATTCTTGATCAGAAATGTAGCTTAATATTTAGGTACGGAAACAAACTTCAATGAAAAATTTCGGTGCACTATTTATGAGTACAATATGACGTAACATGTTAAATTCAACTAAAACATGATATATTCTACATGATATATTTTATTACTTCCAACTATTTTTACATAGACATTGGCGGATCCAAGTGTTCCATGGGGTGCACTGGAGCCCGTCCTATTTTTTTTTTTTTTTACTTTTTTTTTCACCATGTAAATTTTAATTTTTGATTTTTTTTATATGTACTAGTCCAACTCTAGTCCCTCCAAATTTTTTGTAGTCCATCCTAGCTATAATTTTGGATTCGCTCCTGTACATAAACTTATTTCTACGATAATATTAGAGATTTGTGAAGACTTGTCAGGCCGCTTCTGGTCCAGGACAACTAGGGCCAGAATCCATGATGAGTCCAAGGAAGACACGAAAATAAATATCCAGCTCATTTATGTTTAATTTTTAACAAAAAAAAAATGTTGGATATTATTTCTTTAT
Source organism: Iris pallida (assembly GCA_029216955.1). Lineage (NCBI taxonomy): Eukaryota > Viridiplantae > Streptophyta > Magnoliopsida > Asparagales > Iridaceae > Iris > Iris pallida. The sequence goes on along the minus strand of JANAVB010033219.1, from coordinate 8,303,637 downwards.
CATCCTGAAAATGGAATAACAAAATAATAAAAAAGGTTAGAAATACCGGTCTACGGAGAAGTCATGCACGAAGCACTGCCCTAAGAGATTATCGAGGTCTATGTGCAGACATCATCTCGAATCCTCCTAGCGGTAAAATCCCCTTCCTACCGGCTTCCGTCACCGCACACGGCTTCGGGAGAACGACCCAACTTAGCTCTTGCCCAGAGTAAAAGAGATTGAAATAGAAAAGTATAAATTATATGATAGAAATTTTTGGAAGAAGAGAATGAGGAGAATCATATAGTTGCTCCTCTCAAAAGTATTCTTTCAACAAGACAAAGTATGCATTATATAGATAATCCTTAACTTATAGAATCAATATAATTTATTAGTATTAAACAACCAATAAAATGAATAATAATAGACAACCCTTAACCTATAGAATAAATATAATTTATTAGGATTAAACAACCAATAAAATGGATAATAATATGTAATAGTTAATAGGAATTAAAACCAACAATTAATACAATTGAAAGTTGATTTTTTACAAATTCATACAACAATCTCCCCCAAAAAATCAAGTTTCAAAAATAGAGTTAACAATATTCAAAAATAGCAGAGATAAAGAATTTCTGGGCAAATGAATACTATGCAATAGGTGAGATGGACTACAGCCTTGAATCTCACTTAGTGACTATTGTCTTTATCTGAAGAAGTACTTGATGGACTACGCCTTGAATCAGACTTCTTGAATCAGATTTAGAAAATAACACACATAGTATGCTAGAGGTTCTTGGGTCTGTCGGGGTGGCGCTTTTGGTTGGCCATGCGCACTTTTTCCTTATTCATGAGAGCTGTCTGGGATCACCCTATCCCATAGTCGCGGCCTTCACGACCTCTCACATAGGTAAGTCCTCCAAGGGTTGGTGATTGGAGTCAACCCTGCATAATCATGCTTGGACCTATTAAGAGTTTTCAAACTCATCCTAACCAAATCACGTCGGAACACTGTCACCATAGGGATGGAGAATCATTGTACACATGTACAGCCACTTGGGCATTATTTTAATGAGATTTTAATCTCGGGTCAGTGTTCCATAAAGTCACCTAAGTCCAGCTTGTTTCTACCCTTTGAACCGGCTTCTTGGGATCTCCAGTCAGACTCGGTTGGGTTGCCACTGCTGGTGACTTACTTATGGGCTTAACCCCATCCCCCTCGATGATTCTAGGATTAATTTCCCAGACAAACTCTTCGTCAAGAGCAAACAGATTCTTCGTCAAGATATCTGTAAAGTTCTTTTATGACTTTTATAGTCAAGAACCACATTTTTGCCTTTTAGGCTCTTTTAATGTCTTAAAATGCAGCTGCAGGTACCTGTTCATCTTAGAATTCACAAGATGATGTTTTTAGTATAATTTTAAAATAAATAACAGGTACAGAAATATGTTGATCATGTAAAGTATAAAATGCTTAAGCCATACAGCTTCAGTACAAGATGTGACTGAAGATAATATTTTTGAGTATATATATACTCTTAGATAAGATTCTTACATATACTCAAGAGATGACAACTCCTCATAGAGTAAAAAAAATATCCAAAAATGAATTAGACGTCATATGAGTCGGTTACCCAGTTTATATTAAAATGACATTCTATGACATAAGAGTATCTAATATGATACGTTTTTATAGTCTAGAATATTCTTAAAAAATATATACTTTGAAACTGGTTTGACTGATTTAGTTATTTTCGAAATCAGATTTAGTGACATCACAATTATTTAACAAGTATGTGATTTCACTAATTGCTAATATAAACATTAGGATAGTGAGTACAAACTCATCTGACTCTATCATCCCTTAAAGTAAAATACAGTAACTTTCAGTCTTGACTCTTTGTCTTACTAGCCATGTTTGTAAAAAAAAAATACAGTCTTGAGTACTAGAATAATAGTTTAAGTGATTTTGCTAATCATCCTTAAGAAATCTTTAGTTTATCAAGTGTTGATTAATTTGGGTTAGCTGTAGGGGCCGGTTCCCAGCTAGCGGAGGTCCACAGGGGGACGATTAAGTACCGTGTCGCTTAGGGCTATTTACGCCCGGTTGACAGAAGGACCCTTTCGGCTTGTACCCAAAATAATCTCAACTTTTAAAACTTTTAGATTTATAAGAATTTGCTATATCACTAAACTATTTTCTTTTTGACTAAATTGTTTGAACGAATCAAAAAAAATTTATAGCGTCACGGAAAAAAAAAAAACCTAAGTTTGTCTAAATATTGTGACAAACAAAATTATGATTTCTTTCTGACTATAAATTCTAATATTGTGATAATAGTCATTTAAGGTTCAAACATGTAAGCCGATCAAGGAAAGAATATTTATTCATTACCATCAGAAACCAAAAAAATGATGGCTCACAGACTTCATATATTTATCCAACTAAACTTAGTAATCAAAATAAATAGAATATGTGAAGTAAATGTGAAAAATTACCATTTCACGTGATCGGAGCAATTCTGTACTTCTTGATTTCGGCTTAGTAATAGTACAAACGAATGTCATTTAGTACATTATTTGAGATTGTTATCTCTTAACATGTTTGTTCCTCATGTAACAACTTCAAAAGCTTCTGACTTGAAGATTAACATTACAAATATCATGTCCGAAAGAATAAAATGTCTAACAATTCGGTCTTCAAGAAAATAAATGTTAGTTTGTATATTAACAAGATATATAACTAAAATGGTGTACAAAATTGTTTAATCTAGCACATCAGTGCAATTTTGTACAATACTACAATTTTCCATCATGCTGGAAACTAAAAAAAAAAAAAAAATTCAATCATGCAAGATACATAAGACAACATATCTATATACTTATCTTTGACAAAATGACGAAAATGTATTGTGTCAAACTAGTGGACTAAGAAAGAAAATGTTTTTTTTTTTTTTTGTATAATGTTCTGCTTAACAGTAAGGTCAAATCATATCTCCACCAAGGGTAGGAAGTTAAGATTAATGTACTATTATTTCTTCTCCTATTTTTCTCATTTGACATTCAACTTCATGCTTGGTATTCTGACATGAAGAGGTTTGATGGTTATTAAATTTAAACCGTTGAATGCTAAAAAAAAATGGAGAATTGAAAGCATTAAATTGGTAAACGTTTGTCCGTTTTGAAGAATCCAAACGATTCAAAATAAAATATTAGCTAACGTAAAAAATATTATATAAAAAAAACACATTTAATATATATCACAATTGGTTAGTACATCAAAGAAGACTATCACAATTTACAAATTCAATAGGTGAATAGTGTGAGCTTCACATGATAGAACTAAAAATTCATAGGTTGCACAATAAGTTGGAAGTGCTTTGATTTGAAATGCACCATAGGCTTCACAGTTAGCTAGTTTTTAGAACAATGGTTTAGCCTTGTAAATTATAACTATCACGGCTATACCAATGAGACTGGTATTATGTGAAAATCTAATATAATCTAATTTTAACAAAGCAAATTTAATAAAATTCTTTATAATCAAACATAGTAGATAGAATAAATATATATGAACAATGTTTTCAGAGAAAACTTAGTAAAACACATACTAGAAAGAAATATCAAACACAAAAAACCTTATATAGGTCATACAAATAGTTAATGCTATGTGTAGTCATAAGATCATCTTCTATATACATGGAGGAAAAAATGTTTTTCTGTTTAAAACATATGGAACCAAATAGAATATTTTGCATTTCACAACACACTCATGGTATCCCAAATTTGCTTAGTAGTTAAAAGTGTTGGAAAAATCAATACGAGTACTGGAACAATCAATGGTCACCGTATTATAAAAGGGTAGACATTGAAAATCTAAGACCAGTTTCTAGTTGAGGCATCCAAAAATTGACTCTTACAACTAAACAGGGATAAAACAAAATTTTTAATTATTAATAGATTATAAATTGGGATTAAAGAGCTAATAAACCTGGCATTTAAGAGCCATAAAATAAAATGTCATTGGAAAAATAAATATCTAATGAATAGAAAAATTAAGGGTCTCAAACAGTCAGAAGAGAAAAATACAGAGCATAATTTTATTTTATTTTTAAATACATGTCCGACAAGCATTGGAAACAATCATCACAACTTTTCCTTTCCATAGCAACTTTCCCTATTCAAAGTAGCCATATGCTAGGGGAAAAAAAAACTATGGATGAAAAACAACAAAAATGAAATGATTATATATATTATCAGTCTTGAAAAAAATGATAAGTTATATGAAGATTGATACAAGATAAGTCTTGAATTAACCTCAACAATTCATATAGTTATGATCTCGAAAACAGGACACACCATGGTCATCCCATTCTTATTAACTATGTATATGTTGGACACTATTCAAAAATGTCAAGACAAACATGCATCATCTCTATATTATTATCTAACAGTTTTATGCATAAAGAGAAATCTCTAGCAACTAAGATTGGAATCAACCCTTGCAGGCGTTGATAGTTAAAAATTGAGAAAACAAGATTCACATGAGACACATATTACTTACAGAGTATTCTACTATCTCTATATTTGAAACAAAATGAGGTGATATATAATATTGATTCATTAGTTAAGTGAATCTCAATAATAGATCTATACATATGAAAAATTCATTATCAAGATGTTCATCTTGACAAACTATTTTATTCATAACACATCTTCTGAGAAATGAGTGTATATAATATGAGCTTAATGGTAATAGAAGAAACATTCTGCATTAGGAGGAAACAATTAATATCGAAACTTTGTAATGGTTGTGGAATAATTTGTGGCCTCATGCAAATCAAAGAATTCGCACAAAAGAAAAAACAACTATGAATTTCTTATCATTGAAGAAATTTCCAATAGCATCTGACATAACATAAATATATCATCGGTATATATATATTACTACTAAGAACCCAAAACATGAAATAATGCAAATTTCTATGAATTTGAAGATGACCTCGGGTCTTGGATTATATAATCAAAATGTGTAAACCGAAATTTCCTCTTAGCAATCTCATCTATTTTGTAAACGAGTTTAAAAAAAATCGGTTAATAAAGAAATCATCCAAAGGAGAAATAAAATAATCTCTTAGATTGTTGGATATTATTTCTTTATCATCCTGAAAATGGAATAACAAAATAATAAAAAAGGTTAGAAATACCGGTCTACGGAGAAGTCATGCACGAAGCACTGCCCTAAGAGATTATCGAGGTCTATGTGCAGACATCATCTCGAATCCTCCTAGCGGTAAAACCCCCTTCCTACCGGCTTCCGTCACCGCACACGGCTTCGGGAGAACGACCCAACTTAGCTCTTGCCGAGAGTAAAAGAGATTGAAATAGAAAAGTATAAATTATATGATAGAAATTTTTGGAAGAAGAGAATGAGGAGAATCATATAGTTGCTCCTCTCAAAAGTATTCTTTCAACAAGACAAAGTATGCATTATATAGATAATCCTTAACTTATAGAATCAATATAATTTATTAGTATTAAACAACCAATAAAATGAATAATAATAGACAACCCTTAACCTATAGAATAAATATAATTTATTAGGATTAAACAACCAATAAAATGGATAATAATATGTAATAGTTAATAGGAATTAAAACCAACAATTAATACAATTGAAAGTTGATTTTTTACAAATTCATACAACAAAAAACACATAAAAAAACCTTCAAATAGAAGTGGAATTTTATAATTTTTGGCCATTTTTTTGTTAAGTCTCGGCAAGAGAATATAAAGATTGGTTGCTTCCAGATTTTTTTTTTTCTTTTTTCTTTCAGTTTTGACTTGTTTTGATAAGCTTGTTGTCTTATGGAAGACAAAAAATGGTCTTTATTTTCTTTGGTCTATTTTTATATGAGTGGTGATATATTGTGGAAGGAACGACAGGAGAAAGTTGAAATGAGAAAGTTTGCTCCTTGGCAGATATTTTTTTGAAGATTTGATTTAGTTTTTTTTGCAGCCAAGTCTATTGTTTTTTCTCTTTGGACTATTTGGATGGTAGTAAATGGGCTCCAAGCGGAGGATTTTGATGCAAGTATTGATGCAAGTACATCTCACTTTCTTACCTCGACCGTTTTTATATATGTAAGTGTATGAAAAGTACATAAAAAGTGTCACTTTCAATGCAACTGTAGACACATTAAAATAGTTTCCATGTTTAGTTAGGTATTATAAGTGCATTAAAAATTGAGAGTTTTGATGTAAGTAGAGAGCATTTAGTTGCATTAAAAAATTAGTCGAATTCGTTGAGAGTATAAAATTTTGTTGCTTTTTTAGTTCTCTATTAATTCTTTAGTTTTGTTAACGTTATTTTTTGTTAATTAAATATTATTGTTAACGTTAAATATTGTTAAATGTAAGTTAAATATTAATGTTAATTACTTTTAACATTAATTATTGTTTACGTTAATTGCTACTTTTTGTTAATTAGTCTCCGTTAATTAAATTTTGGTTTTTTCTTAATCAAAATTTTCTTAATTAAGTTTTTTTTACTTAAGTTTTCATTACATTTTTTGATTTCGTTAATTATGATTGGTGTTAACGTTATTTTTCGTTATTTACGTTCTCTCAATTAAATTTTCATTAATTATTTATTCTTAATTAACTTTTGGTTAATTAAAAAAAAAAGTTTTTGTTAATAAATTTGTTTTTATTACTTTTTGTTATCTATTGTTTGTTAATTAGTTTTCGATAATTTTCCTTAATTGTTTTTTTTTGTTAAGTATCTTTTGGAAAATTGGTTTTTGTTAATAATATTTAATAAATTAATTCTTTTGTTAATTAAATTCTGTTAATTAAATTTGGTTAATTATTTTTGCTAATTAATTTTTGGTTAATTGGATTTAATTTTTATTATTTTTGTTAATCAAATTTTTGCCATTAGTGCCATGTTCCAACATCGTGTCCCGTTCCTTGTTCGCGGGGAGCGTGGTTAATAAATATTGTCGGTATTGATTGATCGGGACAGATTGAATCAAGATAATTTTCCCGTGTGGATTGGTTTCTTCGAAATTATGTCCATATTCAGCGGGTTGCATTTTGAGGAAGGACTCTGCGGCTGAGTCGCGAGAGATCTCTCCGCTGCTTGGTTTTCGATGTCGCACTTGCCTTTTTCGTATTGGTTTTATGGATGCGTTTTCGAAAATGTTTCGATTGATCTCGTTGTTTGCGTTATTTGAACTTCGCACTTTGTATCGAATTCTGAAAGAAATGATAGAGCATTTATCCGTTGCTTATGCGATTGCAGGTAATCGTGTAGGCGACTCGTAGTGTAGACGACCTCTTTCTCTTGCTACATTCAATCAACGGTGAGTGTCTTGGCCCTTCTCTTCTTGACCATATTGTTCTTCAATCAATCAACAATGCCGATAACACGAATGCTAGATATAGAGACATAGACATAAAGTTGCATGCTTGTTTCCATAGAACTGTAAATAGTAGAACTGTTGCATGTTTACTTATGTATAATTATTATAGAACTGCTATATCATAAAACTGCTACATGTTTACTTATGTTATGTCTACTATAGAAGTGTGTCAAGCAAATAATGAATCGATTAGTTAATGTTGCAACGATAGGGCAGAACACATTGAAATTGGCTAAGTTTTTTATGAATTCGTAGACCATGCTTGAGTAACTAGTTTTAGTTTAGCACGGCCATGGACAACTTGTGCACAATGACGATGTTTATTCAAACAATATCCCGGGGCCACGGGATCGATTTGGCCTAGGAAGAAACATGGTAGCTATGCTAGATTTGTACCGCGGGTATTCGGGGACTTCTAATGTGGCTCGCTACTCGTGTCGAAAGGATCGTCGTCAAAACCAAGCCATATGTCCAGCATGGAAGTGACCTCCACAAATACACAATGCTTTAGCTAACGATATCAAACTAGCATGGAAGAACATGATAAGCTTTCTACTGCAGCGACAAACTATGTCGTGGGTATGTTGTGACGTAGTTTATTTTAATATGCCCATCAAATGTTTACATGTAAATGACTATGATGGCTAGAAAGATCACAAGTTATATTGCATATTTCACATAACTTCTTGAACAAATGAGAGCGAGGGATTTAATTAGTCATTCACCATTACACGACAATGTACTGTCCCTCGCTTTCCACAGGTGTTGCGAATCAGAAAAGACGTGCCATATAGCCGAAGGCGATGCTAAAACCTTTTGAAGCCTCACTCGAGTGCGAAGGCTTGCTCAACTTTTGAAGACCCCGCATCAGTCCAACAGAAGTGACTCAACTCTCCCCGATTCCAGATGCTTTGAATATTATTGTTGTATAAAGGGGTGTAATATGTTGAGCGACTAATCAGTGTTCATTTCGAGTCAATTTGTAAGCCCGCGCTCCAACCTATATAATCGAGTCTTGTAAATAATGTTCATTATCAATAAAGCAAAAAATTTATTCTATGCAAGTGTTCAATTTTTTTACGTATTGTACTTGTTGTATTTGATATAACTTTATGATCCTGCCTTATGGAAATACAACTTAGGCTCACATGACATCATGTTCGGGAGAATACTATCGATTCTACGAAATCGGAGCATGACTATTGCTAATTATTTTTTCGTTAATTATTAGTAATTTATTTTTTCTATTTTTTTGTTAATTAAGTTTTGTTATTTTTAAATAATCTATCTTGCTATTATTTATTCGTTAATTAATAGATTATTTCAGTTTCCACTTTCACTTTTATGTTGTCATCAGAACTTGGAACTCCACACTTTTAATTTCCACTTCCACTTTAATCACTTTCAGGTTGCCATCCAAACAAGAATGGTATGAAACTCAGACAAAAGTACATCTATGCAAACACATTTTGAAAAGTGACATCACTTGAGTTACATCATGTTGAAAGTTACAATTTCACACTTCTAAGAAGTTGCATCTACCCAACACAGCCTCTTCGTCAGTCTAGACTTTGTTATCTGTCACGATCCGCTACCCAAATTGTTGGGTCGGGCCGAGTCATGTCCAGCCTACACCTGAGATAAAGCGTAGTAAGCTGTTCTAAAGACAAGTAAGATAAGACCAAAGTGTGCTAACATTCTATATGTAATAATGAGTCAGAATATATCCAAACACAAAATTATCTCGTATATAAATATGATCCGAAATACATGGCTAAAAGTAAAACTGGATACAGGTCCAGTTACAAAATACATAGCCAACAACATGACTACTCTCAAAAGTCCCGAGCAACTACACAAACTAGACGAGTTTTCCCGCAGGTACATCCTCGTAAGGTAAAGTCTGATCCTCGATGGCAACCCCATAATAAGAATCACAAAGCAACTCCTCCTCGGTAAGTATACCTACAACTTTATCCTGTCAGGACGGGAGCAAGTACTGATTCTAGCAAACTAAATATACGAAACATGAAACGAACATGAGTGTAATAAACAAGAATCATGTCATACCATAATCTATCATGGCAAGGATACATATGTTATAGAGACATATGTATGTGTAATATTTAAAATTGTAGCAGGTACGTGATCGTCAATAGGTGTACAATCTGCAGGGGCACATAATGAAATGTACTTCCGTACAAGTGATACGGCGATAGATGTACATACACACAAATACAGCTTTGAGATAAAGGCCTACGACGCAGTAATCATGTAAAATAAAACTTTGCTCGGTACGATAGAGGGGCATGATCACGTACTCAACTATCAGTTTTGTCACGACCCGATCCCAAGTTAATGGGACGAACCGGACCATGCCCAGCCTGCACCGTGGTGAGACGGCGGCAGTAAGCTGTTCCATTGCAGGTATTCACAACAACACAAGTACATTTGTCACAACTGTTCTATTCGGAAATGAAACTTTGTTTAATAAAATATTCAGAAGTACAACTGGAAAGGAAATGCTGAAATAAAACTACAAACTCCAAATAAAGAAGAAAATGCAGAAAGAAAACTATCTAAACATCTGGTTCAGTAGTCCCAGGATCAGCGTCCTCCAGAGATGGCTCCGGTACCGTCGCAGGGTAGAGAACCGGGTCATAATTGCTATTATAGTATTGCTCCTCATCCTCAGTGTTACCTAAAATGTTGTCTCCAGTCAGGAGGGAGCAAGAACGAAATATGCATCTCATAATTTAAATACTAATTGGAAAGTGCAGGGTAAACAGTTTGAAATAATGATTTTCAGCAGTTTAAAACAGTTCTGTGTGTTTTGAATATACAAACGTCTATGACCGGCTTGGGTTGAACAGTAGTATCCTAGCGATACGATATGGCTTATCCCCGTGTGTAAGAGGGGTAAGCTAATACAGTTATGTCATAGGGGATTTGGTCATAAACGCCTACACTATTCTCCCAGTACCACAATCAGTAACAGTATCAATCAGTAGTTGAACCCTAAGATAGAGTTCTGTGTCAGCAGTGTGGTTTAACATGCAGCTTAACTTTACTAAGTAAGATACAAGAATACATAATCCGAAACTTGCCTTGTATTAGATGACTGGAAAGACGAGTCGATACCGAGGAGGAACGTCAGGTGTATCTTCGAGTTCCTACAGTTGAGAACTCGACTTAGATCCGTTGTATAACCAGGCTAAGTGTGCTAGTTACAATCTCTAGTAACAAGTCCTAGTCAGGTTTTAAGTTATATTAAGCTACAGTTATCGATTACGTCGCAAACTACGTGCGTTGATTAAACCGATTAATTTGATTATTTGGAAATCATAACAAGAACCAATTATTTTTGGAAAACTTTGTGCTTTGTAATATATCTATAAAATATAGTTTCTTCCAGTGACAAATCATGAACTAGTTATCCTACTAATATTTTATCCATTTATTTAATTCTTAATTAATTAAAAACGAGAAAAGATTACGTTCTAACTACGGTTTTACATCCAATCCAAAACCACCCAAGATCAACATCAACCACCCAGAAAAGAAATAAAACTTACACCATGTAATACAGGGGCACAGCTAAACATCCTAGAGTTATGGGCTTATGCCCTGTACAACTCTTTTACATAAAATAAGAGAAAATAATTTAGTACCTAATTAAAATGTGCAGTAAATAATTATCTAAAATAAACAACTTAAAAATAAAATAATTTAAATCAAAAGTTGGTGTCTCAGACTCGGTCCATCATCAAATCTAGCTAATACCTCAACGCCCGGTCGGACCGGTGCGTTTGTATTTCGCTAGGGCCCACAGACCGGTACGGTCGTCGCCCGAAAATCAGTTTTAAAATTCATTTTCCGAAAACCAATTTGAAACCCAAATAAATAAAGTTTTGTAAAAATTTGGGCAGTATTTCCTCTATTTCGGGACAACCCAAAACTGGGAAATGCGCCAACAAAATCCTGTAATTGCTCCAACCAAAGAATAACCCGAAAATATAACCACAGAAATAATTTCTCAACCACCAGAACCTTTCCGAAATACTCGGGATCCCGCAATCAAACCAACAACATACAAATCTCAGCAGACAAAATCACAGAAATGCTAACGCAGCTAACCGAATCTACCACGTAGCTAACCGGATTTCCGAAAGGGAAACCGGGGACCGATATCATCATAGACTACCGAGAATAAATGCAACGGGGCAGAGAATTTATACCTCGGGTGCTCGGCTAGAGCTCTCAGATGATAAAATAGAAGAATAATCCGACAGCGACGTTCCAAAATGATGCTGACCCAACGTCGTCGACGTCGAACGTCGAAAACTCCGAAATAGGCACAGCAGAACAAATCCAGAGAACACTCGCCCAAAGAGAAATGAGCTCGTCTAGAGACAGTACCAGAGGCGCTGCCGAGAACGGCTAGGGTACACGGGGAAGCGCGCTGACAGCGAGGAGAACTCCGCCAAGGGCAGTGCGGAGGCGGACAGATCTGGACAGCGGGGTTCCGCTGTGGAGGGCGCCGGAGAGCAAAGGGGCGCGGGGCGGTTGGCCGGGGCTGGCGAGCTCGGGGTGGCGGAGATCGCGCACCGGAGGGGGAAGCTCGGCCGCGGTCGGGGAGGGGATTTGGGGGTTAGGGCTCGGGTAGGGTTCCAGAGAGGAAAATGAGTGTATGGGAGAGAGTGAGAAGTTCTGTGAGTAAAGAGGGAGGAAGAGAATTTGAGTGTTCTCTTCTGTGAGTGAGAAGGTGGGGAGAGAGGGAAGAATAAAAGGGAAGGAGTGGTGGGGTGATGGCTGTACGTGAATGGTAGTGAGGTGTTGGAGGAGGAAAAGTAGGAGTAGGGGTTTACCAATTCTTGTGTGATGGAGTGCTGGTCCTTCGGGACCAGCCCAAAGACTAATTTTTTTTATATATAAAGATTAAGCCAAAATAATCAGAATTGAGAAAGAAGGAATTGGGCTCAGGCCTGGGTCTGGGCTTGGACTCGGGTCTGGGTTCGGAAACCAAAAATCCATGTTATTATAATTTTGAAATTATTTTCCACTCAAAAATTATTTAATAATAATAATATTTATAATAATAATAATTTTAGAAAAATGCTACTAATATTAACACAAAATTCTATTAAATAATTAACACGAAAAATGGGTTTCACAATCTTCCCTCCTTAGAAAATTTCGTCCTCGAAATTTAAAGTAAGGTTAGGGATTACCTCAAGTCTCAAACAGGTACGGGTACTGCTCCCGCATCTAGTCTTCTCGCTCCCAGGTCGACTCGCCTGGTGAGTTGTGATGCCACATCACTCTGACTATTGGCGTCACGGTGTTCCTGGTCCTCTTCTCGCCTCGGTCCAAAATTGTCACTGGTTTCTCTGGCATTGTGAGGCTTGGTCCAATCTCCAGCTCTGAGTGGTCCAAGATATGGCTCGGGTCTGGGATGTAGCGTCTCAGCTGCGAGACGTGGAAGACGTTGTGGACGCCTTCGAGACTTGGGGGTAGAGCTACCCGATAAGCCACTTCTCCAATCCTGCTAAGTATCTCAAATGGACCAATATACATGGGGCTCAATTTTTCTGCTCTGCCGAAGCGAATTGTTCCTCTGGTAGGCGAGATCTTCACAAATACGCTGTCGCCTTCTTCAAACTCCAAAGGCCGTCTGCTGCAATCGGCCCAATGCTTCTGTCTGTCTTGGGCTATCCGGAGCTTGTCTCTGATCATTCTCACTTTCTCTGCTGCTTCGGTCACCATCTCAGGTCCAAGCAACACTCGTTCTCCGACGTCGTCCCAGGCAAGAGGGGTGCGGCAACGACGTCCATAGAGTGCCTCGAACGGTGTCATCCCAATGCTAGCTTGGTAGCTGTTGTTGTAAGAAAACTCCACCAAGTGCAAATGGTCTTCCCAAGATCCTCCAAATTCCAGGACGCATGATCTCAGCATATCTTCTAGCGTCTGGATGGTCCTCTCCGATTGCCCGTCAGTCTGAGGGTGGTAGGGTGCTGAACTTCAGTTGGGTCCCCAAGCTGTCATGCAAACTCTTCCAAAAATGTGAGGTAAATCTGGTATCTCTGTCGGATACTATACTTACCGAAACTCCATGAATCCGGTAGATGTGCCGCATGTACAGTGCTGCCAACTTCTCGGTGGATAAACCAACCTTGAAGGGGATAAAGTGAGCTAACTTCGTCAGTCGGTCCACTATAACCCAGATGGCATCCTTCCCTCCTTGGGATCGAGGCAGTCCCGATACAAAATCCATCGTGATGTGCTTCCATTTCCACTCTGGGATGTCGAGCGGCTGCAATAATCCTGCTGGTCTCTGCCTGCTGGCTTTAACTTGCTGACAAATTAAACATCTTGCCACATACCTGGATACGTCCTTCTTCATTCCGTACCACCAAACTATAGTCCGCATATCCCGATACATCTTGTTGGCTCCAGGGTGTATAGAGTACTGCGACTGGTGCGCTTCTTACATCAGCTCGTTCCTCAGTTCGCCAGTAGGTACGCACAGCCTCGTACCATTCTTCGATGCTCCGTCGCTGGCGATTGAGAATCCTTCAAGTGTTCCTGCCAGCACTTGGTCTCTGAGTTTGCAAAGCGTCTCGTCTTGGAATTGTGTCTCCTTGATCTTGTCCATAAGACTCGAGCGTACTTGCAACTGCATCAATGATGGTTCAGCTCCTGGTACGATGGCTTCTCTTCCAAGCTTCTTCATTTCTGCCTCGGGCAGTACAACTTCCAATCCAAGCTTCTCCATGTCCTCCAGCAAATGGCACTCCTTGGTCAAGAACATCGCCATTGGGTAACGACTAAGTACATCTGCAACAACATTAGCCTTACCCGGGTGGTACTGCAGGTTGATATCAAAATCCTTCATTAGCTCCAGCCATCGTCTTTGTCTCATGTTCAGCTCCTTCTGAGTGAAAACATATTTCAGACTTTTGTGGTCCGTAAATATTTCCACTCTCTCTCCATACAGGTAGTGCTTCCATAGCTTCAAGGCAAAAATCACCACTGCAAGCTCCAAGTCATGTGTGGGATAGTTCTTCTCATGAGTCCGCAATTGTCTAGATGCATAGGCAATCACTTTCCCGTGTTGTTGAAGAACGCAGCCCAGTCCTTTTCCAGAAGCATCACTATAGATTGAGAAACCTCCGGTACCTGCGGGTAGCGCAAGTATCGGTGCAGTAGTGAGCCTCTTCTTCAGTTCCTCAAAAGCTGACTGGCACGCTTCAGACCATATGAACTCTTCATTCTTCCTGGTAAGCTTCGTTATTGGCTCCGCGATCTTGGAGAAATCCTTCACGAACTTCCGGTAGTAGACAGTCAGTCCCAAAAAGCTTCTGATTTCTGCAACCGAGCTTGGTGCAGTCCATTTCTCGATAGCAGCTATCTTCTTAGGATCCACCAAAATTCCTTTTCCTGTGACAACATGGCCCAAAAATTCTACCTTGTCTAAAAAGAATTCACATTTGGATAGCTTACCATAGAGCTTCTCCTTCCTCAAGGTACTTAGCACTTTCCTCAAGTGCTCTTCGTGCTCTTCCTCCGTCTTTGAGTAGATCAGTATGTCGTCGATAAAGACAACAACAAACTGATCCAGATATTCATAGAAAACCTTGTTCATGAGGTTCATGAATACCGCAGGAGCATTCATCAGTCCAAACGGCATGACCAAGAATTCAAACTGTCCATACTTGGTGTTGAATGCCGTCTTGGGAATATCTTCCTTCCTGACCTTGATTTGATGGTAGCCTGATCTGAGATTTATCTTTGAAAATACCTTGGCTCCGCTCAGTTGATCAAATAGGTCGTCGATCCGGGGCAGGGGGTACTTGTTCTTGATGGTGATGTTGTTCAGCGCCCGGTAGTCTATGCACATTCTCACAGTTCCATCCTTCTTGGGCACGAACAATACTGGTGCTCCCCAGGGTGAAGCTCCGTCTCTGATGAATCCTTGCGACTTCAGCTCGTTGATCTGATCCTTCATCTCCTTAGCCTCCTTAGGGTTGACTCTGTAGCATCCCCGAGAAATAGGGGAAGAGCCGGGTACTAGTTCGATGGTGAATTCCACACCTCGATCCGGCGGCAATCCTGGAAGACTATCTGGAAAGACGTCCATAAACTCCGCAATAATAGGATGAGGAGGCCCGGGTTCTTCGGTGATAGAGGAGTAGAAAATACTCTTCATATCTTTCGGAGCCCGAAAGATTACAAACTCTGGTTCTCCTGGTGGGCTGAAGATTACACATCCTCGGTGATAATCTATCAGCGTATGCTGTTCACTTAACCAGTCCATCCCTAGGACTACATCATAGTTGGGCAGGGGCATCACCAGTAAAGGTGTTGAAAACTGATGGCCAGATATGGTTATGGGATAATTACAAGCCTCAGTGATGGGTATAGGTCCACCACCGGTCATAACCCTATTAATCACCTTGCTAAGTCCCGAATCTATGTAGTGTGCAGATATAAACTTGGATGAAATGAAACTATGCGATGCACCCGAATCAAATAATGCAAGAGCAGGATATGAAAACACGTAAATGGAACCTGTGATAAAATCTGGGGTGGGTTCCTATTCTGGCTCCTGCTCATCAGCTGCTAGGGCATAAGCTCGCCCGGTCTTCTGTTGGTGCTGTCCAAACTGTTGCTGCTGAGTAGGTAAGGGAGCCTTCTTCTGTGCTCCTCCGCTCCGAAATTGGGATGCGGGGCAGTCCCTCACTTGGTGGGTGGCAGACCCACAAACTAGGCAGTGCCCTAGTCTCTTCCTGCAGATATTCGCCTGGTGACCCGGTCCCTTGCAGTAGTCGTAAACAGGAATCTGCTTCTGAGGCGACTTGTCGTTGTTCCCTGCTTGATGGTGCTGCTGCTGGTGTTGGGGCCGGTTGTTGTTGAAATTGCTGACATGGGGCTTCTTCTGGTTATCCTGGTAGTTGCTATTTCCAGGGTACTCCCTCTTGGATCGAAAAGGTTGGCTCTTCTCCATATATTAAGCTCGGATCAGGATCCTCTCATAGGTCTTCGCGCCACCTGCGATCACAGGGGTACGAATCTCTTCTCGTAAGCCATATCTGAATCGCTCAGCACTATCCTTGGGGTCAGCTACCAGGTTCTGGGCAAAGCGGCTTAGTCGGCCGAACTCTGCCGTATATTCGCTGACTGTCATGTTACCCTGCCTCAAGTTCTGGAATTGCCTCTCCATTTCTCGCATCTCCGATGTCGGGAAGAACTTCCTGCGGAACAGCTTCTTGAAAGTGTCCCAGTCGAGCTGCTTGTCCTGGAGTCGGGGTTCATTCCGATACCAGATGCTCGCCACATCCTGTAGTTGGAGTCCTACAGCTTCAGCCTTGAGGTCCTCCGGAAGTCGAGCGACGCTCAGGAGACGCTCCATATGATCTAGCCATTCATCGGCGTAGATGATACCCTCGGTTCCTTTGAAAGGTCGAGGGTCTTGCTTCTTAAAACTCTCTATGTCACCGACCTTCAAACATCATTATATCTTCCATCAGATTAAATGGCTCTTAAAGTTGCATAAACTAACTCTAGAACTATGCTTACCTTAGCCGGTCTTGGTTCCGATTGAGGCGCTTCTTTGCTCTCGAAAGCAGCCATCGCCAGTTTATGGGCATTCTCCATGCCTTCCTTCATGATCGCGTTCTGCTCGCGATGGGCTTCTGCTTGAGCTTTCTGGGCTTCAGCTTGGGCTTTCTGACCTTCAAGAACACCTCACAGCAGGCTCGCGAGGTCGGAGGAGTTATCGGGCACTGAGGCCACAGCTTGAGCAGCTACTGCTGCAGTGACCTGCACCTCAGCCCGAGAAAAGATAGGGTCTGCCGCTTGATCTGCAGTTCCAGAAGCGGCGCCAGGTGCTGGTGATTCATGGGGCCGATCGGTCAACTGCAAGGATGGGGTGTGATCGGGTGATGGCACCGTATCACCAGCAGGGGTGGTCGTTCCCTTGGTCATATTCTGGAAAGTATAGGTTGCAATACATAAGCAAGGTAGCCTACCAGTCTCTATCAATCAAAAATATTTAATAATAAAATATTTCGGTCCTATGTCGTGACAAATTGATGTTCTAGTGTTCTAATTGCTTCTAGATGGGTTTTCCTAAGTTGTTGTTGTTGAAGGACCTGCATGGGCCACCACCGGAAATATGTCATGACCCGATCCCAAGTTAATGGGACAAACCGGACCATGCCCAGCCTGCACCGTGGTGAGACGGTGGCAGTAAGCTGTTCCATTGCAGGTATTCACAACAACACAAGTACATTTGTCACAACTGTTATATTCGGAAATGAAACTTTGTTTAATAAAATATTCAGAAGTACAACTGGAAAGGAAATGCTGAAATAAAACTACAAACTCCAAATAAAGAAGAAAATGCAGAAAGAAAACTATCTAAACATCTGGTTCAGTAGTCCCAGGATCAGCGTCCTCCAAAGACGGCTCCGGTACCGTCGCAGGGTAGAGAACCGGGTCATAATAGCTATTATAGTATTGCTCCCCATCCTCAGTGTTACCTAAAATGTTGTCTCCAGTCAGGAGGAAGCAAGAACGAAATATGCATCTCATAATTTAAATAGTAATTGGAAAGTGCAGGGTAAACAGTTTGAAATAATGATTTTCAGCAGTTTAAAACAGTTATGTGTGTTTTGAATATGCAAATGTCTATGACCGGCTTGGGTTGAACAGTAGTATCCTAGCGATACGATATGGCTTATCCCCGTGTATAAGAGGGGTAAGCTAATACAGTTATGTCATAGGGGCTTTGGTCATAAACGCCTACACTATTTCTCCAGTCCCACAATTAGTAACAGTATCAATCAGTAGTTGAACCCTAAGATAGAGTTCCGTGTCAGCAGTGTGGTTTAACATGCAGCTTAACTTTACTAAGTAAGATACAAGAATACATAATCCGAAACTTACCTTGTATTAGATGACTGGAAAGACGAGTCGATACCGAGGAGGAACGTCAGGTGTATCTTCGAGTTCCTACAGTTGAGAACTCGACTTAGATCCGTTGTATAACCAGGCTAAGTGTGCTAGTTACAATCTCTAGTAACAAGTCCTAGTCAGGTTTTAAGTTGTATTAAGCTATAGTTATCGATTACGTCGCAAACTACGTGCGTTGATTAAACCGATTAATTTGATTATTTGGAAATCATAACAAGAACCAATTATTTTGGAAAACTTTGTGCTTTGTAATATATCAATAAAATATAGTTTCTTCCAGTGACAAATCATGAACTAGTTATCCTACTAATATTTTATCCATTTATTTAATTCTTAATTAATTATAAACGAGAAAAGATTACGTTCTAACTATGGTTTTACATCCAATCCAAAACCACCCAAGATCAACATCAACCACCCAGAAAAGAAATAAAACTTACACCATGCAATACAGGGGCACAGCTAAACATCCTAGAGTTATGGGCTTATGCCCTGTACAACTCTTTTACATAAAATAAGAGAAAATGATTTAGTACCTAATTAAAATGTGCAGTAAATAATTATCTAAAATAAACAACTTAAAAATAAAATAATTTAAATTAAAAGTTGGAGTCTCAGACTCGGTCCATCCTCAAATCTAGCTAATACCTCAACGCCCGGTCGGACCGGTGCGTTTGCATTTCGCTAGGGCCCACAGACCGGTACGGTCGTCGCCCGAAAATCAGTTTTAAAATTCATTTTCTGAAAACCAATTTGAAACCCAAATAAATAAAGTTTTGTAAAAATTTGGGCAGCATTTTCTCTATTTCGGGACAACCCAAAACTGGGAAATGCGCCAACAAAATCCTGCAATTGCTCCAACCAAAGAATAACCCGAAAATATAACCACAGAAATAATTTCTCAACCACCAGAACCTTTCCGAAATACTCGGGATCCCGCAATCAAACCAACAACATACAAATCTCAGCAGACAAAATCACGGAAATACTAACGCAGCTAACCGAATCTACCACGTAGCTAACCGGATTTCCGAAGGGGAAACCGGGGACCGATATCATCATAGACTACCGAGAATAAACGCAACGGGGCAGAGAATTTATACCTCGGGTGCTCGGCTAGAGCTCTCAGATGATAAAATAGAAGAATAATCCGGCAGCGACGTTCCGAAATGATGCTGACCCAACGTCGTCGACGTCGAACGTCGAAAACTCTGAAATAGGCACAGCAGAACAAATCCAGAGAACACTCGCCCAAAGAGAAATGAGCTCGGCTAGAGACAGTACCAGAGGCGCTGCCGAGAACGGCTAGGGCACACGGGGAAGCGCGCTGACAGCGAGGAGAACTCCGCCAAGGGCAGCGCGGAGGCGGACAGATCTGGACAGCGGGGTTCCGCTGTGGAGGGCGCCGGAGAGCAAAGGGGCGCGGGGCGGTTGGCCGGGGCTGGCGAGCTCGGGGTGGCAGAGATCACGTGTCGGAGGGGGAAGCTCGGCCGCGGTCGGGGAGGGGATTTGGGGGTTAGGGCTCGGGTAGGGTTCCAGAGAGGAAAATGAGTGTATGGGAGAGAGTGAGAAGTTCTGTGAGTAAAGTGGGAGGAAGAGAATTTGAGTGTTCTCTTCTGTGAGTGAGAAGGTGGGGAGAGAGGGAAGAATAAAAGGGAAGGAGTGGTGGGGTGATGGCTGTACGTGAATGGTAGTGAGGTGTTGGAGGAGGAAAAGTAGGAGTAGGGGTTTACCAATTCTTGTGTGATGGAGTGCTGGTCCTTCGGGACCAGCCCAAAGACTAATTTTTATTTTTTTATATATATAAAGATTAAGCCAAAATAATCAGAATTGAGAAAGAAGGAATTGGGCTCAGGCCTGGGTCTGAGCTTGGACTCGGGTCTGGGTTCGGAAACCAAAAATCCATGTTATTATAATTTTGAAATTATTTTCCACTCAAAAATTATTTAATAATAATAATATTTATAATAATAATAATTTTAGAAAAATGCTACTAATATTAACATAAAATTCTATTAAATGATTAACACGAAAAATGGGTTTCACAAGTTTCTCCATAACCCAGATTCTAAACATGTGAGAGATACGAGGACAGTATAAAACATGGTGGATATTGAGAGCAGTATAAAGCATGGGAAAACATGTAGAGAGATATGGCATGCAGTTTAGATATCGGTATTTAACATGGTTTATACACAATTCATTATATGCTGTAAATGAAGTTTGTAGCGGTACTTGCCTCTAGCAAACCAAGGTAGTAAAGAAAATTATATAGGTGTCTGGTGACTCGTCACTATAGAAATAATATATAAACTTAGTTTTCATACTAAGTTAAACACTAAGACACTAGTTGTGTGACACGACTTTCTGACTGGACACCTAGCCAAATGATGACTTTAGCATAGGAGAGCAATGTGGGGTGACACAATACCTAAACTAACTTTCTAGGGCCTTTACACTATGGTAGGGTGAGGTCCAACACTACAATATCCCAAAATTACACAAAAATATCGTAAGTCGTAATTAATCAATAATTAAATCAAACTGTACACTGTATTCCAATAATTTTTGAGATAGACAAAAGGCTCAATTATACATAAAATAAAGTACAAAAATGATCCTTGTTAATTATAAAAATTTATACTAATTTTTCTGGAATATATAAACCCACATAGATATTTATTAAAAATCAGTAAACATATGTATCCTGAAAATGAGTTCTATTTTTCTATTTTTATAAAATGCCAAAATTACTAATTAAATACTAAAAGAATTATATTAAATTAGCTAAATTAACATAGTATTTAAATATAATTTTTCCCATATTTTGTAGTAATTAAAATATATATAAAAATTCAAAAATAGTAAGTAACAATTTTGGAAAATAAATAATTAATTATTTACTATTTTATCCACGTATACGAAATTTAACCGAAGTCCAGATACGGGACCCAAAGTCATGAATCAAGTCCAATATGACTTGTACAGACTTTGAATATATTAGACACATTTGGACCCAAAAATCTATGCTATATTTGCACACCAAATGGCCATGATTAATAAAATACAGTAATTCAAATATATATTTATTAAAGTATTTTAATAATAACATATTTTAAAGTGGTAAAATATACAAGTCATAAAATTATATAATAAAATAACTTGTGAATTTACACATAATGACATTTTGCACAAAATTGTATTTGAAATATATATACATATATAACAAATACATTTATATATACACATAAATATATATATATATATATATATATATATATATATATATATATATATATATATATATATATATATATATATATATATATATATATATATATATATTTATATATATATATATATATATATATATATATATATTTATATATATATATATATATATATATATATATATATATATATATATATATATATATATTTATTTATTTATTTATTTATTTATTTATTTATTTATTTATTTATTATATATATATATATATATATATATATATATATATATATATATATATATATATATATATATATATATATATATATATATATACATATACATATATAATTACTTAATATAATATATATATACATATATAAATACAGTATATATATTATATATATAACAGTATATATAATAATATATATATATAAATACATATAAATATACATATAAATATATACATATATTTTTTTTATATGTATGTATGTATGTATATATATATATATATATATATATATATATATATATATATATATATATATATATATATATATATATATATATATATATATATAACAAATAAAAAAACAAAAAAGAGGGGGCTCGAACTCGGCCCGCTGGGGCAAGGGGTGGGTTTGAGCGCCACTCGGCTGACCAAGGGGCCAGCTCGAGCTTGCTGGTTGAGTTAGGGTTTATGTTAGTTTTATAATAATTTTAAGATAATGGGTTTTAAACCCAATAACAGTCTATTAAACCCGTTAACCCATAGTCATGTGTCTTCGTGTCCTGACAACTAGGGACACGAAGACACACGAGTCCAGTGTCCAAGGCTTGCACGACTCATATGACACGAGTTTCTCGTGTCCGAGTCCACCATCAAACTCACCGACACGAATCGACCCTCCTACGTGAAAACGAGATACGGGGGTGAAGAAAATACGAAGGGACACGTACGTGTCCGGCGCGAGGAAGCTGTCGGGGGTGCTAGCAGCGGCCGTAGGCGTCGGGGTCGGTGGCGAAGGGTGGCGCTGGGTTCGTCTCTTCGAGGCGAACAAAATGGCGGTGGTTGTAGGCGGTGGCGTGGGCTGTAGGGGTGGCGCTAGCTCTGAGTTAACTCTGGCGGGCTCGTCGGGGAAGAAGGAGGGTCAGGGCGGTGCTGGGGTGGTCGGGGTGGTGTTCTAGACTAGGGTTTTGGTCGGGGTAGTTTTATAGTATGGGAAGGCGGTGGAAAATTAGGGTTTTGGCCGAAAAATTAGGGATTAGGGTTAGGGTTTCTGTCGAATTTGGTGGTCGCTCGGCCAATGGCCAGCCGACGACGAAGGTCGTTTTACAAAATAACCCTCGGACTAACTATTTTACATAAGTCCCCCGTCGTCTTATAAAATGCAATTTCTAAATTGCAAATAGCCCCCCGCTGTCGTTTTGTGTAAATTTAAATTTGCACAGACAAATTGATTATTACAAACTGCTATAAAACAATTAAAATAATTATGATTTGATATTAAAACAATTTAATAAATTGAAAATTGCTATTTTTAGCTTTAAAAATTATTTTAAAAATTCTAAAAAATTTCTAATAATTATAATAACTTATTTTAAGGATATAAATGATATTTAAAATTATAAAAATATCATTTTAAAATCTAGGGGATTACAAATCTTCCCTCCTTGAAAAATTTCGTCCTCGAAATTCACAAGGATAGAAGACTCTACAAATATTTAATATAGCAAGCAATGCAAACAATGACTAAGGCTACTATTAAGACTAACCTCTAAGGTATCAAGCGGGAATGGGTGGTTCCCTCGCGGCTGTTAGGTCGAACAAGTAAGGATATCTCTCCCTCATGTCCGACTCCCTCTTCTAAGTAGATCCCCCCGGAGAGTGACGGCTCCAAGCTACTCGGACCAAGGGTATGACTTTGTTCCTCAGCCTCTTCTCCCTCCTGTCCAATATCTCCACTGGCTGCTCAGTAACTGCAAGGCTCGGTCCGATCTCCAACTCTGAATGATCTAGCACATGGCTGGGGTCTGAAACGTATCTCCTCAGCTGAGACACATGAAAGACATCGTGAACTCCTGCTAAGTTGGGTGGAAGTGCAACCATGTAAGCTACCTCTCCAATCCTGCTAAGTATCTCGAACGGCCCGATGTACCTGGGGCTCAACTTGCCGCCTCGTCCGAACCGGATCGTCCCTCTAGTAGGTGATATCTTCACCAGCACCATATCTCCGTCAGCGAACTCCATCGGCCTACGACTAGCATCGGCCCAGTATTTCTGTATGTCCTGAGCGACTCTGAGCCTATCTTTGATCATCCTGACCTTCTCTGTTGCATCCGTGATCATCTCTGGCCCAAGCATAACTCTATCCCTAATATCATCCCAAAAGATCGGTGTACGGCATCGTCGTCCATATAGTGCCTCGAAAGAAGACATACCGATGCTGGCTTGGTAGTTGTTATTGTATAAAAACTCTACCAAGTGTAGATGTCTCTCCCATGATCCGCCAAAGTCCAGCACACAAGTCCTCAGCATGTCCTCTAGCGTCTGTATCGTCCGCTCGGACTGTCCATCTGTCTGTGGGTGGTACGTTGTACTGAACTTGAGCCGACTGCCCAACTCTTCCTGCAAGCTCCTCCAGTAGTAGGACGTGAATCTGTTGTCCCGGTCCGATACGATGCTCACTGGTACTCCGTGTAAGCGAACTATCTACTGCATGTATAACTCCGCCAACTTCTCGGTGGAGAGCCCCACCTTGAAGGGTATGAAGTAAGCACACTTCGTCAGCCTATAAACGATGACCCAAATGGCATCATTTTCTCCTTGGGAACGAGAAAGCCCTGAGACGAAGTCTATCGTAATGTGTTCCCACTTCTACTCGGGAATGGGTAACGGCTGCAATAGACCAACTGGCCTTTGACGCTCCGCCTTGACCTGCTGACAAATTAGGCATCTCGAAATAAAATGTGACACATCTCTCTTCATCCCGTGCCACCAAAGATGTTTTCGTAAGTCACGGTACATCTTGTTGGCACCAAGGTGAATAGAATATCACGATCGATGCGCCTCCTGCAAGACTGCCTCTATCAGCTCTCTCTTCGGCACACATAACCGGTTTCCATGCCTCAAGGATCCATCCTCTGCTACGGTGAAGTCATCTAGTAATCCAGCTAAAGCCTGGTCCCTGAGTCCGCAGAGGCTCTCATCTTTAGACTGTGCCTCCTTGATCTGCTCTATCGAACCTGACTAAATGTCTAGCGCCATCATCTGTATCACTGATCCTGGCCGAACTATTTCGATACCAAGCTTCTCCAGATCTTCCCGCAAATGCTGATCTATCATCAGATATCATGCCATCGGATGCCTGCTCAGCACATCCGCCACCACATTTGCCTTTCCGGAGTAATACTATAAATCGATGTCAAATTCATTCATCAACTCCAACCATCGTCTTTGCCTCATGTTCAGCTTCTTCTGCGTGAACACATACTTCAAGCTCTTGTAGCCAGTAAAGATTTTCACTCGCTCTCCGTATAAGTAGTGTTTCCACAACTTGAGTGCAAATATCACCGTAGCTAACTCTAGGTCGTGAGTAGGATAGTTTCGTTTATGAGTCCGTAATTGCCTAGATGCATAAGCAATCACTTTCCCATGCTATTGTAGGACACATCCTAGTCCCTTTCTCGAAGCATCGCTGTATATGGTGAAACCTCCAGATCCTGAAGGTAATATCAGAACTGGAGCAGTTGTCAGCCTCCTCTTCAGCTCCTCAAATGCTGCCTGGAAGTCCTCTGACCAGATGTACTCTGCGTCCTTCCGTATCAGTTTTGTCATGGGTTCAGCTATCCTAGCAAAGTCCTGGACAAACTTCCTATAATAGCCTGCTAAACCCAAGAAGCTCATGATCTCTGAAACTGACGTCGGAGCCTTCCATGTCTCAATGGCAGCAATCTTCCTGGGATCCACTGAGATCCCCTCTACAGTGACTACATGACCGAGAAACTCCATTCGATCTAAAAAGAACTCACACTTCGACAATTTGGCATACAACCTCTCCTGCCTCAGAATCCCCAAAACTGTCCGCAAGTGCTCTGCGTGCTCCTTCGGCATCTTCGAGTATATCAGGATGTCGTCGATAAATACTACGACGAACTTATCCAGATACTGGTGAAATGTCTTATTCATCAAGTTCATAAAGACAGCTAGCGCATTTGTGAGACCAAATGGTATCACCAAAAACTCGTACTGTCCGTACTTCGTGTTGAACGTCGTCTTCTGGATGTCTGCAGCCCTGACTTTCACCTGGTGGTAACCGGATCTCAAATCTAACCTGGAAAATACCTTCGTCCCACTCAACTGGTTGAACAAATTATTTATCCTGGGCAGAGGATATTTGTTCTTAATGGTGATGGTATTCAACACCCGGTAGTCAATACACAACCGGACCGTACCATCCTTCTATGCTACAAAGAGTACTGGCGCTCCCCATGGAGAAGTACTAGATCGAATGAAACCCTTTTTCAACAGGTCATCAATATGCTCCTTCATCTCTATGGCCTCCTTGAGGTTCACTCTATAGCAAGTCCGGGATTCTGGTGATGAACCCGGTACTAAATCTATAGTAAACTCCACATCTCTCTCAGGCAGAAGTCCTGGAAGATCCTCTGGGAATACATCCATAAACTCCCTAATGGTAGGGTGCGGCGGTGCTAACTCCCCAACTGTCGTACAACAGTTCGGCTCTAGGCTGATCTCCGGCCCTGTCCTCCTGACACTGAATGGTACCGTGCCTGGGGGACTGAACAGAATACTACCCTCATGACAGTCTATAGCTGCGTGAGCATAGCTAAGCCAATCCATCCCTAATATGATATCATACTCGGGGAGTGGCATCACAAAGAAACGTCCCCTAAACCCTCTTCCAGGTATAGTAATAGAGCATCTATAGATATCCCTAATGGGTACTGGTCCGTCTTCCGTCATTACTCTACCCATCTCCTCGGTAGGTGTAGCTACTAAGTGGTGTCTATGCAAAAACTCTAATGATAGAAAGCTATGTGATGCACCGGAATCAAACAAGCATAGAGCTAGAAAAGTATGCAAATAAATATGACCTATGATGACGTCAGCCAAATAATCTGGTTCCGATACCTGCTCCGGTTCTGCCTCAAGAGCCAGACTATAAGCCTTCCCCTAGGGTCCCTTCTGTTGTTGCAGATGTTGCCCAAACCTCTGCTGCTGAGTCAGGAGCGACGGTCCTCTAGACGGTAGTCCAGCACCTGGTACTCTCGCGGCTGGGCAGTCCCGAAGCTGATGGGTGGTAGACCCACAAGCTAAACACTGCCCCAACCTCTTCCTGCAGACGACAAAGTCATGCCCTGGCCTCCTACAGAATGAACACACAGGTCCCCTCTGCTGTCGAGGTCCCAGGGCTCTAGCTAGTGGGGTTGGGTGATGAGGTGTGGGAGGACGGTATGTCTGCTGGTGCAGCATCGATGCTCTCGGCTGGAAATCCTGACGCTTGAAAGGTCCCTCGTGGTGTACGGGAGCCGGCCTTTTACAAGACTGAAGACGTTCCTCTATGCTCCGGGCCAACTCTAGGCTATGGTAGTAGTCAGTCGTACCGTTCGCTACTATGAGAATAGCGATGTCTGGAACTAGACCATGGCAAAACCTATGCATCATCTCCTCTGGGTATGCAATCAGACTAGGAGCAAAACGGCTCAAACGACTAAACTCTGCTGCATATTCGTCAACAGAATGGTTCTTCTGCTGGATATTCTGGAATCGTAGCCCAATGGCTACCCTAGCGGTGGTCGAGAAGAATTTCTTCTTGAACTGGATCTTAAACTAATCCCAAGTGGCCTTTCCTCTCGTGAATAGTGGCTCATTCCTGAACCAGACTCCTGCCAAGTCTGTCAGCAAAAATCCCGCTGCCTCAACTTGGAGGTCATCCGGCAACCTAGCTCCAAGGAGCTTCCTCTCTACCGAGTCTAGCCAGTCATCTGCTACCACAATTCCCTCGGTCCCCATGAACTCCCTGGGGTTCAAACCCATGAAGTCTTTGATGTTTCCTGCTCTCTATCGTAGCTTTATCGGTGGTGGGACCATGGTACGCTCCTCAGAACGCTCCATGCTCTGGCGGAGTAAGGTGGTATGCTCCTGATGGGTCGTTAGGAACCCCTGGATCAGAGTGAGCAGTTGGTTCCCGTCGAGAGTGACGGAAGCCTGGGCAGGTATAGTAATAGATGGTGGTAGGAGTATCGGATCCTGCTGGGACTGTGATGTGGAAGGTGGTGGAGGCATCTGGGTAGGTGGATTTGTGGAGTGGAGGAGTATGGTAGGTGGAGGTGGAGGTGCATCGGTCAACTGGTCAACCGACTGGGTTGGAAGTGTGCCATTCTCAGGTGTGGCATACTGGGATGAGCGGATGAGCACCATCTAATAAATAAAAAAACTTATAAGGACTCTTTTAAGTAAACAATCATAAACAAGAAAGTCTAATTTGTAATAGCGAGCATATGATGTGATGTATTTCCTAAGTTGCAATCCTAGTAATCCTCTAGGTGTTCTAAGCGTCATTCCTAGTGTTGTCTAGTTACCTTAAGTTCCTAATTGCAGGCATGCTTGGTACAATGACATAACCAAACAATTTAGTCTCGACCTGCATGGGCCACCACTAGAAATTTGTCATGATCCGCTACCCAAATTGTTGGGCCGGGCCGAGTCATGTCCAGCCTACGCCTGAGATAAAGCGTAGTAAGCTGTTCTAAAGACAAGTAAGATAAGACCAAATTGTGCTAACAGTTCTATATGTAATGATGAGTCAGAATATATTCAAACATAAAATCATCTCGTATATAAATATGATCCGAAATACATGGCTAAAAGTAAAACTGGATACAGGTCCAGTTACAAAATACATAGTCAGCAACATGACTACTCTCAAAAGTTTCGAGCAACTACACAAACTAGACGAGTTTTCCTGCAGGTACATCCTCGTAAGATAAAGTCTGATCCTCGATGGCAACCCCATAATAAGAATCATAAAGCAACTCCTCCTCGGTAAGTATACCTACAACGTTATCCTGTCAGGACGGGACCAAGTGCTGATTCTAGCAAACTAAATATACGAAACATGAAATGAACATGAGTGTAATAAACAGAAATCATGTCATATCATAATCTATCATGGCAAGGCACTACCAGAATAAGGCACTTTAGCGACGCCTAAAGACGTCGCTAAACCATTGTAGCGACGTATTTAGCGACGTCTTCCTCTTGTCGCGAAAACCTTAGTCGCTGTTTGGAAAGACGTCGCTGATCGTCGCCAACCCCAACGTTTACCGACGCAAAGTTACGTCGGTAATATACCGACGTTTACCATCGTTTCATTGATGACATAGCGACGTTTATGATGTTGCTATACGTCGGTATTCTCTGGGAAAATTACCGACGTTTTTAATGTCGCTATGCGTCGGTATATAGTATCGACGTTTGGTGATGTCGCTATAAGTCGGTATATCCTGGAAAAATGAGGTAAAATCCTGGGATATTTATCGACGTATAGCGACGTTTACCGACGCATACCGACGAAACTGACGTCGCTATACATCGATAGCCTGGCAATATATGCCAGTTTAGCGACGTCTACCGACGCAATATGACGTCGGAACGTGTCGGTAAACGTCGGTAGACGTCGCTAAATTTAAAAAAATAAAATAAAAAATAAATTACAGTATGCAGTTTTCTGCACAGAATTATTTTTTTTCCTGCAGTTTAATCTGAAACACAATATATGCAACCAACAGAATCATTTTCTCCACAGAATTATTTTTTCCACAGAATCATGGGTCTACACAACCAATTACCAATGTATCTATGCAACCAACAAACAAGTGTCACAAACAAATAAGTGTCATAAACAAATACAAAGAAAAACATGTACTCAACTCAAACACTCAATACAAACAGTCCTAACTCGGACTACTGGGGATCTGGAGCAGGAGGGGACGCGCCGCGACGAAGGGCTAAGAAAAGCTCATAGTTCTCCTGTGAAATCGACAGCGATAAAGGAGGTAGTGACGTCGGTGGAGTCAGTGTCAATGAAAAAGACAGTGGCACCGGCGGAGTCGACGATGATAAAGGCGCACCCGGAGGACGATAACGCTCCAACTCTGAAAGTCGCTGGTGGTATGAATCCATGATAGATAACATTCTATTACTGCTATCAGCCATCGAATCATGTGCCAATCTCAGCCTCTCGGCCATGGACATCTGTGATGCCTGCAGATCCAATACGCTGTGCTCCGTCGACGCTCTAAGATCGATGACGCCCCGCGCTGTCCGCTCAGTCACATGTCGGAGCTCCGTAATGCTGCGGTCGAGCGCATCCAATCGTGCTATA
The DNA here is from genome assembly GCA_029216955.1 of Iris pallida. Classification (NCBI taxonomy): domain Eukaryota; kingdom Viridiplantae; phylum Streptophyta; class Magnoliopsida; order Asparagales; family Iridaceae; genus Iris; species Iris pallida. The sequence continues at coordinate 8,273,611 of JANAVB010033219.1, read as the reverse complement.
AGTGCAGGCTCATCCGACTTGTGCTGAGACTGGTCCTGAATCCGTCCTAGCAGCTCGTCACAGAGAGACTCCATCATCTGGTAGACTCGGGCATGTCACGTCCCGATCCGGGAAATCGCTCGTTCTTGCTAGATTTTACCCGAATCATCGTCCTCTTTGGGGCGTGATGCCGTACGAGCCTGGAGTTGTGCTCGTGCAAGGCAAGATAACAGGTTCATATAGTGTTTATATCAAATTGATAATACAAGCAGCGGAAGGAAACAAGGTATAACATAAGAATCTCTTTTATTGATAACAAACTGAAGATTATAAGGCTCTGAATAGCCCAACATATATGCCAATTGGCTACAACGCTCATGATCTCTCTAGCTCATAAAGGATTACATTGTTCCATACATTATGCCTCTTTATAGCCAACAAGTAGTCTTCGGCCGAACATCTCCATGTCGTAAGTCCGAACGACTATGCGGTAGCTCCTCTTGAACGCTAAGGACTCCATGCCTCTGCACGTCCAAGCCAAGCTCTGCCCCGAGCCGAACATACCTGAACCTGCAGGAAAACTAGTGGGAGATTAGTGCTTTCGTCCTCGCTTCGCACTGATCAAGACCCGCTCGCACCCAAACCAAATACTAAGTATCTTTGTGTAATATGCATCTTAAATTGTGATCTTTCTATTTAGCCTTAGGATCGGTTTCATGGCAATATTTAATGTACAGCAACTTATCGTAAATGTTTCCTACACCGTCTTTCTGCAGCAAATACAGTTAGACATAATCTGAACATAAACATAGTGATCGTGCACATCTCCGTCCCTTTTTGCCTAGCCTGCAATGGTTAGAACTTATATAACCAATCATACGATTCATCAAACCAACCAACCATAAATTTAGACATATGCATAAGGGTGGCAGGCCCTATGCCTGCACCCAACTCTCATCTTAGCCCACCGGCCATATCTATATGAAGGTTATGGTATTTCGTACCGTAATGGACTTGACATCTCTTATGTGTAAGCCTATGATCGCTTCGATATGGGTTGCTAGCCCAATATCCGAAGGATCCTAAACTTACTGATATCATAGCTTATCACAACACTGGACGGTCGCAACCCATCCGAATGATGTGCACCATAAATACCATACATAATTCCTTCCTAGGCCGAACGGTCCCGATGCCCCGATCGTAACCGTCCGAGGGAAGCCGCACCCATGCACGGATCATCCGAGTCCATTGACCATGCAATACGTGCCATAGCAAATATACATAACATTCCAACCAATCCTCCGTTCCATAAACATAATCACGTTCCATGAACATATTCACGTTCCATAAACATAATCTACCATCCCTATTTCAAGCTCCGTCGGCGTTATTCCCCAACACATCCATATTGATGTACGACGCCCAACAGCTTAGTCATCTCGTACTCATATTCAATGCGTACCATTCGTAAGTCATTTCCATAGCCTAATTCCGTAGTTACTTTGTTATTCCTTAGCTTCCGTGCACGAGGGCACACTCAGCGTCATAATCAATGTTCTACGCCTAGTGTTCAATGTTCTCGGAGTCGTGCACGTGATGTATATCTCGATATTGTCTTTAAATGTTCTACCATCATGCCCTACCGTGACCCATACACTTGATGCACGTCACTTCGATTGTTCAATGTTCAATGTTCTATCTTAATGTTCAACACATACTACGACACTTAATCGTCGAGCCACGCTCGCTAACTCAATAGCAACTTATGCATACGATGATATGTTTTATTAGACGTGAAGGAGTAGGGAGAGAGAGTCAAGAACCCGCCCACCTTAAGTCGATACGCCTTGCCGTTTCACCGAGCTGAAGCGACTCGCTTCCATAACCTAGTCACATAGCTAACTCTCGGACTTAGCCATTTCTTTAAACTACTCGGTTGATTTGGCCTATCGCGCCCATGCCACGATCCGTAATCTAGCATAAAGGCATAGCCTGCACACCAGATCAACTAACATCAGCACTTGCTCAAACGAGACTTCTTCTTTGCATCAAATCGATTCATAGATTCCAATCGACTTAAAGCTTACCTTTGGCCAACGTAACTCTCGCATCGATTCGCATCGATACTTCATCGGGTTAACGCAACTCTTCGAGTCAACGACTCATTATAATGCACCGTGCGGAGCGGGGCATTACATAATATACCACTCAAAACAAGGTTCGTCCTCGAACCGAAACCAACACTTAAATCCAAGTGTTTCGCTAGATCATTTCACGATCTCGTGCTACTATCGTTGGAATCATACAACTTAGTTTGGATCATACACATATTTTGGGCATCCCACCAATATATGCATTTCAGCCAAGCTCAGTTGTAGGATATCGGGACAACTAACAAGCTCAACTTAAATCTCAAGCACCAATCAGTCCGTCCTCGACTTAGTCAGACCTTAACACTTATTCCTAGAGTCCTGCTCATAAACATCTTCGCATATAACTTGATCCAAACCATAACTTCGATCTCATAAGTTTCTCGACGGCCATCTAACGCGTGCATTGCATTAAGCCGTTGCGCATCTGATCGCAACAATTCTCTGCAATGCCTACTCGCCCAATCGTTTCCTATCTCTCATATAACTCAAGTCTTTCATCCAATCATTCATAGCATTTGGCCTTAACGACATGGACTACGTCCAACATGTCACAAATTTCTTTGCCTATAATCCGTACTAAGTCTCGCACACGACTATCCCAACACGACCCACGTTCTCGAACTGCCGAGGTGTGGTGCTCTGCATCACGTCTGGGGCTACCCCCGCTAGGTAACTTATCCTGACATCGTGCTTAATCTCTCCAGACACAAGTGATCAACTTGAGTCTACGATGCTCAAAGGCAACAATCTTTTCGATCCAAGGTCTCTTACGATACGTTCATACCCGATTCTCGATCGAATAGGAATTTCTTACTCAATCTTTGAATCACTCCCAACTAGTTCGTCTCGTAACATAAATCGTGCGCTCAAACACACATAACCTAATCGTTACTCAACCCGATCTACGACACAACTCTTAGGTCATCCTACTTTTTGTCACTCTCGCGCATTGCAGAATCCTTGCAATCGCCTTACCGCATCACTATACTAGGCACGTTCCTCAACATCTACTCGATCATCGACTAACCCAGTCTATCTACGTATCCATTCGATCAATCATAAACTTTCTAACCATATTGATTTAGTGGAAGGCTACTTGCTAACTTCCAAAATACGATACTCACTCGCTTAGACTTATCCTCAACATGCACTACATCGTCTTTCATCCTCGACGAAATCTTTATACGACTTAATTAGGTCATCCTATGGGACTTCAATATTCACTTGATTTGGCGGTCAAGTCTTCTAGGGTCATTTGCCCCGAAATTACGCTCAATAATTCAAGATCATCAAAGAGAGACAGTTATTACGAACAATGCTACATCCTATCGCGGAGCCAAATCAATTCCCGACAATTCCTATGAGACTTCATCAAATCTGACGTAGTTTACTAATCCATAATTTATCGTCTCCTGCGCAACTGATGCGCCGTTACTACTCGAATCACTCATGCACATTGCGTGCCGTTACTACTCGAATCACTCATGTATTACCATCAACTATCTTTGCTAGTCATATGACATCTACTCGCGTCAAGTCCGAGTTTTACCTATTCGTGATCATAGTTCGATACTTTTCATACTCATTAAAACCATCCTCGAATAACTTTCGCATCAAACCACAAGTCAAATCCGATTTGCCAAGCCTTGTAAGTTTGATCATCCCCGTTGTATGAATCACTATACCAGCGCTCACGCGGAATGATTGCTCCAATTTGACGTGACACATGTGCGATGCTGGAGGTTCACTCGCATAAGACAAGAATGTCAATATTGTGGTTATCCTCGAAACAATCAAGCGCTTTCATTTTCATCCAAGTAACATCCATCCACTCTTAAATTTTCCGAAGCACTCCTGCCGTTATCATCCCAATTGCCATAACTTAACTTGCATCTTATTCGTCCAACAACAATGCTCAACATAATTTTTGTTCATTCGATCAGAGTATCTCCGAGTTATTGCATAACGTCTTTGATACGCCTTAATACCATCGTCGATATGCATAACTTGAACATCTTCCTCTCTCATAAGCTTAAATTCGTTGCAATCACTGCCATTATCCGAAGTCGAATACGAATCAAGTCTCACACATCAAGATTTATTCCGTTATAACTAACTACCATAATCGTAACACAATTTCCAACTCACCTATCCATTCTCATATTCCTAACTTGCACTTCCAAATCGTGCTACCGACTCGTCACACTAACTCAAATTCGTTCACACGATTTCTTCGTACATACTCATCTCGTTTCGAACAAATCTTTGTACTAACTCAATACAAATTCGACCGAGTCAACTATTTCCTCAATGCCACATTCCCTTGCTATGCTTAGCCTACCATTCGACTTACGCTTAACGACTCTCATCCAACGTATCATCCATAGATACAACTTCGTACATAATCATTCAACTCAATTCATCAAAACATACTTGCATCGACTTCTATCAAGTCATTTCCACTCGAGTCTCGGTATTACTTCGTTCGTTGAGGACAAACATATCATAACAACATAATCGTCTCGACGAAATCTATCGCAAGTCACCAAACGGCTTAACATAGCTATCGTTAAGTGGTATTCCATATACCACTCAGAAATCGAGCCTATCGTTACCGATACAATACTTCGCTATACTAATCGCATAATTGGTATTGCATATACCACTCGAAATCAAGTCATTACTCGATATCACACTCTGCATAGGTCCGACATCTATTTCAACTTAACTATCCCGTGGCGATCTTTTCGATCCCAGCTCTAGCGTTTGCTTACTGGAGTTGGCACAACAACTGAACCAACATGCCCTATCATTCGCTCAAGTTCGACATACATTCAATCTAACCATACCTTGGCAATCATATCGATCACACACGCAACATTCACTTATATTCAAAATTTAATGCGACATACGGCCAACATATACGTTTGCCTACACAACTCGACTTAGCGACCAACTCGACCCGTTACTATCGCATCCGCGATTTTCTAATCTTACTCGTTGTAACTCATGCAATAATTCATTCTCGATACTTAAGGTCATTACTCAATCTCGTGCAACATATCGCTATCCATCCGCATAGCAATACAACACGTATCCTACCATGTCGACTCGTTGCACTGATGCAATGAACGATTTACGACTTGCTGCACTCCGTACAACCAACAACACATAACCGTTCGTATAGCAATATAACACATCTCGCCTCACATATCGACCCGTTGCACTTCGTGCAACCAACAACACATATCTCCTCGTACTTCGTGCGACCAACAACACGTAACTTATTTTCGCATTTCGTACGATCAACAATACGTATATCATTACACTTCGTACAACCAACATCACCCTATTCGTTGTACTTTGTGCGACCAACAATCCATAACTCGTTGCACTTCGTGCAACCAACATTCTCCGATGGCACCCAGAGATAGCATGATAGTCACGACATATTTGTGGCAGACGTACACACTTAATATAGACTTATTGTATGGAACATCCAATGTAGCGTCGAGTAGATCCATGAGCCGTGCAGTTGCCTAAACAACTTAGAGTCAACTGAATTCGATAGCGAAGCAACTGAGGGTTCAAGAGATTCATGCACGGTCCAGAGGATGGAACCGCTCTGATACCAATTTGTCACGCCCCGATCCGGGAAATTGCTCGTCCGTGCTAGATTTTACCCGAATCATCGTTCTCGCTGGGGAGTGATGCCGTACGAGCCCGGAGTTGCGCTCGTGCAAGACAAGATAACAGGTTCACATAGTATTTATCTCAAATTGATAACATAAGCAGTAGAAGGAAATAAGGTATAACATAAGAATCTCTTTTATTGATAACAAACTGAATATTACAAGGCTCTGAATACTCCAACATATATGCCAATTAGCTACAACGCTCATGATCTCTCTAGCTCACAAAGGATTACATTGTTTCATACATTATGCCTCTTTATAGCCAACAAGTAGTCTTCGGCCGAACATCTCGATGTCGCAAGTCCGAACGCCTATGCGGTAGATCCTCTTGAACGCTAAGGACTCTATGCATCGGCACGTCAAAGCCAAGCTCCGCCCCGAGTCAAACATACCTGAACCTGCAGGCAAACTAGTGGGGGATTAGTGCTTTCGTCCTCGCTTCGCACTGATCAAGACCCGCTCGCACCCAAACCAAACACTAATTATCTTTATGTAACATGTATTTTAAATTGTGATCTTTCTATTTAGCCTCAGGATCAGTTTCATGGCAATATTCAATGTATAGCAACTTATCGTAAATGTGTCCTATACCGTGTTCCTGCAGCAAATACAGTTAGACATAATCTGAACATAAACATAGTGATCGTGCACATCTCCATCCCTTTTTGCCTAGCCTGCAATGGTTAGAACTTACATAACCAATCATACGATTCATCAAACCAAGCAACCATAAACTTAGACATATGCATAAGGGTGGCAGGCCCTGTGCCTGCACCCAACTCTCATCTCAGCCCACCGGCCCTATCTATATGAAGGTCACGGTGTTTCGTACCGTAATGGACTTGGCATCTCTTATGTGTAAGCCTATGATCGCTTCGATACGGGTTGCTAGCCCAATATCCAAAGGATACCAAACTTACTGATATCATAGCTTATCACAACACTGGACGGTCGTAACCCGCCCGAATGATGTGCACCATAAATACCATACATAATTCCTTTCTAGGCCGAACGGTCCCGGTGCCCCGGTCGTAACCGTCCGAGGGAAGCCGCACCCATGCACGGACCATCCGAGTCCATTGACCATGCAATACGCGCCATAGCAAACACACATAACATTCCAACCAATCCTTTGTTCCATAAACATAATCTCATTCCATGAACATATTTACGTTCCCTAAACATAATCCACCATCCCTATCTCAAGCTCCATCGGCGTTATGCCCCAACACATCCATATTGATGTACGACGCCAAACGGCTTAGTCATCTCGTACTCATATTCAACGCGTACCATTCGTAAGTCATTCTCATAGCCTAATTTCGTAGTTACTTAGTTATTCCTTAGCTTCCGTGCACGAGGACACGCTTAGCGCCATAATCAATGTTCTACACCTAGTATTCAATGTTCTCGGAGTCATGCACGTGATGCACATCTCGATATTGTCTTTAAATGTTCTACCATCATGCCCTACCGTGACCCGTACACTTGATGCACGTTGCTTTGATTGTTCAATGTTCAATGTTCTATCTTAATGTTCAAAACATACTACGACACTTAATCGCCGAGCCACGCTCGCTAACTCAATAGCAATTTATGCATACGATGATATGTTTTATTAGACGTGAAGGAGTAGGGAGAGAGAGTCAAGAACCTGCCCACCTTAAGTCGATACGCCTTGCTGTTTTATCGAGTTGAAGCGGCTCGCTTCCATAACCTTATCGCATAGCTAACTCTCGGACTTAGCCATTCCTTTGAACTACTCGGTTGATTTGGCCTATCGCGCCCATGCCACGATCTTTAATCCAGCATAAAGGCATAGCCTGCACACCAGATCAACTAATATCAGCACTTGCTCAAATGGGACTTATCCTTTGCATTTATTCGATTCATAGATTCCAATCGACTCAAAGCTTATCTTTGGCAAATGTAACTCTCGCATCGATTCGTATCGATACTTCATCGGGTCAACGCAACTCTTCGAGTCAACGACTCATTATAATGCATCGTACGGAGTAGGGCATTACATAAGACTCTTGGGATGGCTGTGGACCTTGCACACTAGCGGGGGATGTCCTAGAGGACTGGCTCGTAACTAGGGCGCCATAGGATCCTGTATCGTAGTACGTACCCCTACGGAGGCCACCAGTGGCGGTCATCCACAGCTCGTCCGCCGACGGAGCTTGAGTGGGCTGCGAGGAAGTACCGGCCTCTCCCGCAGTAGGTGCACTAGCAGCCGCCCGGTCCCGAAGCCTCTGATACTCGGTCTAGAAAGTATAGATAGTACTCTATGATTTCTAATTTTTAATTAATTACTTATTATTACTAACTACATAAATATTTATTTGCATACATATTTACTAAGTTATATTAAAATTAACACGAAGTATTATAACTAACAAATAGTATTGTAATACTTACATAGGCTTGAACGGCTCTCTCGTCAATAAGGGCTTCGCCCTTCCGATGGGTGGCCAGCAAGACGGTCACCATGTCGGCGTTACCGACCTTCCTTACCTGTAATTAAATATATTAACTTAGTAATAATTTATTGAATTTGAATTAAAATAATATTTCTGAAAGAAAAATATGTACCAGACAACGAAAATGTTCCGTCATCGGAATCGACCTACCGCACCACTTCGAGGCATGCTGCCTAGCCGCCTTGGCCTTCTCGGACTTTTCCTTATACCTTGGCTCGTTGAATCGAGCCTTCATCGCATCCCACTGATCAGGGGTGATCCAACCTTTGATCGGCTTTCTGGCACGATCACGAGCCTTCTGATCATTGATAGCGTCGCGGATCAGCTTAGCAGCGACAGCAGGAAACTTCCCCTCGACCAGCTCGGCCCGGTGCGGTGGATAGAAAAATATATCCTAGAAGAGTACGCAACCAAATATTTTTCAATAATATATACTATGCATAAATCAAATGATTTATGTTAAAAGTAAATCTATTTTAACCTTGAAGCGCGCAAACCAGTAGGCCTTCCTATCGTCCGGAGCATCCGAGTAGTTTATCCAAGGACCCCCATAATTTTGCCTCAGGAGTTGGCCTAGACGTCTTTATACCAACGGAGGACGATATTTATACAGAAATATTATATTAATGAGAAAAGTTAATTTATGATAAATACAAAAAAAATGATAAACCAAAATACTTACTTTATACCGTCGGCCCAGATCTCCGTCCTCGTCTCCTTCGGAGGTGCGCAGGCATCATCTGCCTGATACTGGTCGACCGCCGGTGCAGCCTCCTCCATCTGCTCATCTTCCTCCATCGTCGTATCAGCAGGAGCGCTACTCTCGGGAGCAGTCACATGCCTGAAATTACTCGTCCCGGGAGATATGTTCCGTAGCATCGTGGCGGACGGAGCTACTGTCCGATACACATGAGTACTGGGCGACGAGGATCCAGAGCCGGTACCAGTAGGAGGTACCGAAGAAGAACCCCCTCCTCTAGCAGTACCACCAGTAGGTACCGAAGGAGTACCTTGTCCTCTGCCAGTATCAGTACCTCGTGCCCCATGTCGGTCGGAAGTGCGGAACGATCCACGACGACCTGTCATGCATGATAACAACATATGATGAGATACAACAAAGACAACAAATAATAGAGACTAGAAATATGAAAGTGCAACAAATACAAGATAATAACCAAGACAACATATGATGATATATTTTACAAAAATATCTAAGTCCAGATAGTATATTTTATAAGAAACATCTAAGTTCAGATAGTACATTCTACAAGAAACATCTAAGTCCAGATAGTACATTCAGATAATAACCAAGACTAGATAATAACCAACTCTACATAATAAGAAAATGAAAGTACGTCTCTCCCAATCATCTTCAGAATAATTATCTTGTTCGTCTTCCTTGACCTCATCTTCCTCCTCATCTTCACTTTTATCTTCGCCTTCGTCGGCTTCGTCTTCCTCTTCGGATAATTCTACATCTTCTACATCATGTGTCGTATAATGCGTAACTTCTGTGGAGTCCACATCAATAATATTGGTTACAAGAGGTAGCTCGTCCTCCTGATAAGCTTTTTCGTCAACATTAAAAGTATCTCTAGCTTTAGTCTTGCATACTGCCCACTAGTCAGACTTCGTTGCTCCCCGTCTCGGATAAGCTGTGAAGTACACGAGATGAGCTTGAGTTGCTAGGAGAAATGGTTCGTAGCCTTGATATCTACGCTTGTAGTTTATATCCACAAGACCATGCTTGTCAATTTTTCAACCTTGATTTTTAGTCGGATCGAACCATTCACACTTGAACAACACGATCTTTGCAGGTTCTCTGCCATATTTATACGTCAACTCCACAATCTCTCGCAAGATGCCAAAGAAATCATTTCTTGGATCGACGTCTTTGTAGTTCGAAGATTTGATACACAAAGAACTATTTTTCATGGAATCAAGATCCAGAAAGCTGTCTCTGATCGGTGCATTTATCGACTTGAACCGAAAGCCATTGACACAGTAACTTGGCCATATTTTAACAAAAGTAATTGGTCCCTTGGCAAGAGTTCTAATTAATTCAATCTCGGGTGAAATTAGACGATCGACCTGAATACCAAAGAAGAGATAGTAAGTTATTTATTATGCAGTTGCATTAAAAGAGGCCAGTAATTACCGGGCTGCTTACATATTCGCTCAACCAAGAAGGAAAATGACGTCTCATTTCTTTTTCTAATGCTTCGTCTGTTAGGTAGGGTCTAACCGACCTCAACTCAGCATTATATGTGCTGAAAAACAACGAAGCAACCGTCGATTAGTACAATAATATTAGCTTATACTATTACAATGAGATGACGTAAACTCATCATTAATTGCTTACCTCTCTAGCTTCTCTACTTTATCCTCGTCGTAATTGAGTAATACATACAACTGAGCAGCCCTTAGCTCTTCGTCATTCAAATATCTTTTCTTCATTTTCCCTGAAGGCTTTCCGGACGCATTGAATACTTTCAGTATTCCATCATTAGATTCTTGATAACCGTCATCATTTCTAGGAGCCCTCGTTCTATTCGTAGCAACATGAGGTTTGAAATACGTCGAGCAGAAGTTTGTAATTCTCCATGGAGTCGAAGAATCCAGAAGGAAATACCTTCTCGAGCTTGTATAGTGTTATCGCAATATCGTTCTCCTGCTTTTCTGGACGATCGACGATCAACTTACTAGAACAAAGATCTCTAAAGAATATGCTAAGCTCGGTCAATGGATCCCAAACAACCGGGGGTAAGAATTCTTAAAATGCAATCGAAATTAATCTTTCCATGAATACGTGACAATCATGGCTCTTCATACCTGTCAGTTTGTTCTCCTTGAGGTTGATGCATTTTCTCAAGTTTGAAACATACCCGTCTGAAAATTTCAGACCTTGAATCCACCTACAAAGTCTCACTTTATCCTCCTTCTCCAGTGAGAAAATTGCCTTAGGCTGTTTCAACTTCCTATTCCCGTCCTCTATCAAATACAAAACTAGACGTCTACATATTTCTTCGAAGTCCAATCTAGCCTTTGGATTGTCTTTCGTCTTCTCCCTTACGTCCATTACAGTATTAATTATGTTGTCAAACACATTCTTCTCGATATGCATGACATCAAGGTTATGTCTAATCAGATTGGTGCTCCAATATGACAGATCCCAGAATATGCTCCTCTTCGTCCAGTTATGAGTGCGACCAAATCCGTCACACTTGTAGCCCGTAGCAGGCTCTTCAATAGCTCTTGGTAAATCTTTTACCTCTTCCCATATCGTGTATCCGGGCCACCTTGGCGGAGGATTAGCCTTCTCCATAATGCCAGCACGAAAAGCATTCATGTTCCTCCTGTACGGATGATCCTTCGGCAGGAATTGTCGATGACAATCGAAGAAGCACGGTTTGCCTCTGTGTTTCAAACGGAAAGCCTTAGTACGGTCCATACAATACGGACATGAAAGACGACCATGCGTGCTCCATCCAGATAACATACCATAGGTCGGAAAGTCGTTGATGGTCCACATAAGTGCTGCCCGCATCTGAAAATTTTATTTTATAGATACATCGTACGTGTTGGAACCTACTTTCCACAGCTGATTCAACTCATCAATCAATGGTTGTAAATACACATCGATGTTCCTTTTCGAATTGTTCGAACCTGGAATAATAACGGTGAGAAACATATACGGAGTCTTCATGCACATCCAAGGCGGTAGATTGCACGGAGTGACGATCACAGGCCAACACGAATACTAGAATCTCGAAAGTCTAAATGGGGTAAAACCGTCGGAGC
>JANAVB010033219.1:8228997-8256497 GCA_029216955.1 Iris pallida | reverse complement strand
ATATCTGGGCTTGTATTGGACACTGGACTTATTTACTATTTCATCTATCACATGTTCTCTTTCTGAGCTAGCTACCTTAGTTTTATTCTGTGATTGAGACTGTATTGCTATGTCACCTCCATTCGGAGAGTATATACTGTACAGGTACCTTTATACTGTTATTCGTAGTATTTATAGACGTTATATACAGCGTTCTACTACCGATACTGCGACGTAGGCTGGACGTACCTACGTGCTCGTACCCCTCATAAGGGTGCGGGTCGTGACATGTTTTTGTGGTGGCCCATGCAGTTCCTGTATCGCAATTAGTACGATCTCGTAATGATGCTCGACTTAGAGTACTAATTACGAGCTTGCAATTAGGACGTAGGACCTAGGACATGATAGGAGTTTCTCAATCACACCTAGGAAATTTTTTAATCTTTTGATTATCATGATTATTCACCTTGTATTAAATTAACTGTCCTTCTTTGATAAATCTACTCATGTGCCATATTGATCTCTTTGTTTCAATTCGTCTCCAGGATGACGAAGACGCACCCGCAGGCCACTGAATCGAGTAGCTTGCCCGAGAGATCTGACCAGGCTGAGGAGGAGGTTCACGAGACTACCCCCAGTGATTCCACTATCCCAGAGGCCCTAGCAGTTGCACAGGGAGGTCAACCACCTCCACCCCAGAGGGTTTCGGTCGTTGTTCCAGAGATACTGTCGCCATCACCACCGATACCGACGGATACACATCACATGTTTCTTCTCCTCCAGCAGATGATGGAGACTCAGCGGGCCCAGGCAGAGGCGTCGCAGCGCCAGTCGAAGGCGTCACACCGTCAAATTGAGATGCTGAGACAGACCATGGAGAACTCGCATCAGCTTGCACTGGCAGCAGTGGAGAGAGTGGCACCGGGTACGGTACAGGGCCCTACTGGCCAGCAGACGTACCAGCAGCAGTCCAGGTCGGGGACAGTATTAGACTTTAGGAAGATGAGCTCCAGGGACTTCACGGGCACGGAGGGCATCCTTTATACAGACGATTGGCTAGAGGATGTGCAGCGGAGCATGGAGCTGGCAGAGCTTCCTAGAGCACTTTGGGTTTCGGTCGCAGCCAGCCAATTTTTCGACATTACGCTGATATGGTACCACACGGATCCTCGTGCATCGGTGAAAGGGCTGACATAGGAGAACTTTCGGAGGCTCTTCAAGGAGAAGTTCTTCCCGAACGTGGCTCTTACAGCATTGGAGGGCCAGTTCGTGGGTCTAGTGCAGGGGAACTCGTCGGTGGACGAGTATGCAGCTGAGTTCTTCCGCCTTAGCAGGTTCGCTTCCGATATGATCCAGGATAAGGGACAGAAGGCTCGTAAGTTCCGTAGGGGACTTATTCATGCAGTGCGCACTCGCACCTCGGGTCGTCGTGACGTGACGTTCGATCAGATATTGATGGACGCACAGACTATAGAGGAGGACTTCGGCCTCAAGCCGAAGAGGAGAGATGATGCTATGGGGGCGATTTCCAGTGCGGGACCGGCGAAGTGCCCCTACTTTCAGCATCAGCAGAGGCCATTTCAGCAGTAGCAGCCTCTGTTGCAGATTCAGCAGGCACCAGCGCGTACCCATCAGCACCAGGGACAGGGCCAGAGACCGGCTACTCCGTGCGGCTTCTGCGGGAAGCCGGGACACCCCAGGGAGGCTTGCAGGAAGAGGTTGGGCGTCTATCTCTACTGTGGTGCGCCTGATCACCAGCTGAGTGATTGTCGCTTTTGCGGAGTCCGAGGAGGCCCGGACAGAGTGCAGCCGGCTAGAGGACCAGCAGTTCAGCAGAGGGGTCCTCCACTTCAGACCCAGCAGCAGCACTTTGTTCAGCACCAGAAGGAAGCACCCGTGGACAGGGTGTTCGCTTTGGCAGCAGAGGAGGAGGTAGAGCCGGTGGAAGATGTTGTAGCAGGTCATGTTCTCCTTGATTCTTTCCCTGCTTTCGTCTTGTTTGATTCTGGGGCTACCCATAGTTTTGTGTCTGTTTTCTTTGCTCTGAGACACAATATTATTTCCGAATAAATGGGTAGGACTTGTAAGATTATGACCGGGGAGGCATCATCCTGGTTAATAATATTTGTAAAGGGCGGAGAGTCACTCTGAGAGGCTGGGACTTGAGTGCGTGTCTACTCGTAATTCCCCTACCGAGGTACGATATGGTACTCGGTATGGATTGGTTGATCATGCACCATGCTAGCATTGATTGTAGAGGAGGCAGAGTTCTTTTTAGGACACCGGGAGAGCCAGAGATCGAGTTTGCTCGGGGAGCAGCGGAGCCGAAGGCTGGATTCTGTGGAGCTTTGTTGGCGGGACAGGATTTGTCACATCCGTTGATAGCTGAGTTCTCGGATGTTTTCTCGAGGAGTTGTCGGGGATACTGCCAGACAGGGATATTGAGTTCTCTATAGACTTGGTGTCGGGTACCGAGCCCATTTCACAGCATGTCTATAGGGTGAACAACAACGAGTTGATAGAGCTGAAGAAGCAAGTCGACGAGCTGCAGGACAAGGGGTTCATCAGATCCAGTTCTTCGTCCTGGGGAGCGCCAGTCCTGTTTGTGCCGAAGAAGGACGATACGTTCCGCATGTGCATTGATTACCGGGCGCTCAACAACCTCACTATCAAGTATAGGTACCCTTTGCCGAGGATCGACGACTTGTTCGATCAGCTGAGTGAGGCGAAGGTATTTTCGAAGATGGACTTGACGTCCGGGTATCACCAGCTGAAGATGGACTTGACCAATGCTCCCACGGTGTTCATGAACTTGATGGACAAGGTATTCCATCAGTACCTTGACAAGTTCGTGGTGGTCTTCATAGACAATATCTTGATCTATTCGAAGATGCAGGAGGAGCATGAGGAGCACTTGAGAGTTGTGTTAGAGACTCTGAGGAGGGAGCAAATCCACGGGAAGCTTTCGAAGTGTGAGTTCTTCTTGGAACAGGTAGAGTTCTTAGGTCATGTTGTGACCGAGCATGGGATTTCAGTGGACCAGAGGAAGATTTCGGTAGTCGAGTCTTGGTCTACGCCCAGTTCAGTTGCCGAGGTTCGGAGCTTTCTGGGTTTGGCTGGCTATTACCGGAAGTTCGTCCAGGACTTCTCGCGGATTGCAGAGCCGATGACTAGACTCACCAGGAAAGACATGGAGTTCGTCTGGATTGTTGAGTGTCAGGCTGCATTCGATGAGCTGAAAAGAAGGTTGATTTCAGCTCCGATCCTGACTTTGCCATCTGGGTCAGGTGGGTTCTCGATCTTCAATGCTTCCGGAATGGGTTTAGGTTGTGTTCTTCAGCAGCACGGGAAGGTGATTGCCTATGCATCCAGGCAGTTACGTCCTCATGAGAAGAACTATCCTACTCATGATCTGGAGTTGGCCGCGGTTATATTTGTTTTGAAGTTATGGAAGCATTACCTGTACGGAGAGCGAGTTGAGATCTTCACAGATTACAAGAGCTTGAAGTACGTGTTCACTCAGAAGGAGTTGAACATGCGGCAGAGGCGGTGGTTAGAGCTGATGACGGACTTCGATATATCACTGCAGTACCATCCGGGAAGGCCAATGTAGTTGCAGATGCCTTGAGCATGTATCCAGTTGCTATGTTCTTGACGACAGATCGTCATTTGTTGGCCGACCTGGATAGTTTGGGTATCGAGGTTATCATTCCGGGCGTGGAGATCCTGATGTGGGGTTTACAGATTCAGTCTGAGCTGATGGATAGAGTCAGTTCAGCGCAGTATGATGATGTTGTCCTGAGGAGCATCAGGAAGCAGGTACAGACGGGCTTTCTTGACGATTTCTCTGTAGCCGAAGATGGGTCGTTGCGGCACGGTACTAGGTTGTGCATTTTGCATGGAGAGCTTCGGAAGGAGGTTCTTCAGGAGGCATATCGCTCTCAGTATTCTATGCATCCTGGAGCTAACAAGATGTATAGGAACCTGAGGGAGCACATGTGGTGGTATGACATGAAGCGCGACGTAGCTCAGTTTGTATCTCGTTACCTTATGTGTCAGCAGGTGAAGGCCGAGAGACAGAGACCAGGTGGATTGCTACAGCCGCTACCCATTCCCGAGTGGAAGTGGGAGCACATCACCATGGACTTTGTATCTGGACTTCCACGATCGCCAGGAAGAAAAGACGCAGTTTGGGTCATCGTTGATAGATTGACCAAATCGGTCCACTTTTTGTCTTTCAAAGTAGGTTTGTCTACGGAGAGGCTGGCTGAGCTGTATGTTCGTCAGATCGTGAGATTGCACGGAGTTCCGATGAGCATAGTTTCAGATCGGGATAGTCGATTCACTTTCCACTTCTGAAGGAGTTTGCAGGCTTGCTTAGGCACCTCGCTCAAGTTTAGTACTGCATATCATCCTTAGACAGACGGGCAGTCGGAGAGGACCATCCAGACTTTGGAGGATATGCTTCGTACATGTGTGCTAGATCTCGAGGGTTCTTGGGAGGACTATCTTCACCTGGTAGAGTTTGCTTACAACAACAGCTACCAGGCCAGTATAGAGATGTCACCATTTGAGGCTCTATATGGACGGAGATGTCGTACTCCTTTGTCTTGGGACGATATCGGCGAGCGGGCGCTTCTTGGGCCGGAGATGGTTGTGGATGCCGCCGAAAAGGTCAGGATGATTAGAGACAGACTTCGGGTGGCTCCGGATAGGTTGCGGCATTGGATCGATAGTCACCGGAGACCGTTAGAGTTCGAAGTTAGTTTCAGTTCTTGTCGTGTTTGTTTGTGACTGTTTGTTAGTTATGTGTTGAGTTTTTGTCTTGTGTCTAGGTTGGTGACATGGTATTTTTGAGGATATCCCCGACACGTGGCACTATTCGCTTTGGCGGTGTTGGAAAGCTCAGTCCGCGCTACATCGGACCTTTCACCATCTTAGAGAGGATCAGTGCAGTAGCCTACCGACTGAACTTGTCTACTAGGCTTGAGGGAGTGCACAACGTGTTTCATGTATCTCAGCTGAGGCGGTACGTGGCAGATCCTAGCCATGTATTGGACCATTCAGCGATACAGGTGGAACCTACTCTCAGCTATCCAAAACAGCCGGTGGAGATTCTGGAACGCAGGAAGAAGGTGCTCCGGAACCAGGTCATACCCTTGGTTCGGGTTGCGTGGAGACATCACTCTCCAGGTGAGTCTACCTGGGAGAGGAAGGACGACATGCAGGAGCGTTTTCCTTATCTTTTCGTGCCCTGAGGTATAAATCTATTTCTTTTGTCTTTCTGTTTGTGATTTCCTGTGCTTGTTGTTTTCAATTTCGAGGACAAATTTTTTTAAGGTAGATAGACTTGTCACCCTCACTTTTCCAAGTTAGGGGTAAAATGATAATTTTCTATTTTATAATATTTTTGGGAATTTTATTTCATGAATATTAATATTTAATTATTATAGGAGTCGGGTTCGAATTTTATCGCATTCCGAGTTAATTCGGGACTCCGAAGAATTTCGACTTGAGTTGTATTTAGCATGTTAATTAGCCATGGCCCACCATATTTAACTTTTAGGATTAGGAGTTTGGACTAGTCCCCCCATGAGTATTTTAAGCTTAATTATGATTTTTATTTAATTTTTGCTAATCCCAAAACCAATTTTTAGATTTAAATTAGCATGTAACCAAGGGAGGGGCAAACTTGTAATTACAAGTGCCCCAACTCTTGCTCCCATGGCCGGCCACATAAGGCCACTCCCTCCACCTCTTTTTACTTCACCACTAAGTCTTCTTCTTCTCTCTTCATTTCATTCTTCCAACTTCTTCTTCTTCTTCCAAATCTACACTAGGTACACTCCTTAAACTCTCATAAATTCTCATTTTTGCATTTATTCCTTCACATTAATTATAGAGGAGACCATTCTCTACAAGTTGACCCTAGCTTTTGTAGGTTTCCCTAAAATCTAGTTTAGGGATTTATCATGGTTTCACCCTTTTTAGAGAGGCATATATATATATATATATATATATATATATATATATATATATATATATATATATATATATATATATAGAGAGAGAGAGAGAGAGAGTGGTAGTGGTGTTATGTGTGTGTATTTGTGTATATGTATATATATATATATATATATATATATATATATATATATATATATATATATACATATACACAAATACACACACATAACACCACTACCACTCTCTCTCTCTCTCTCTCTATATATATATATATATATATATATATATATATATATATATATATATATATATATATATGTGTGTGTGTGTGTATATGTATATACATATGTAGATATGTATGTGTGAGTGTGTGTATTTACATATATAGAAAGGAGGAGGAATGAGGAAATTTGTGGAGTGTTGTGTGTATATATATAAGAATTTAGAGGAAGAAATAGAGAGTTTTAGATAGTAAGATGGAGCGAAATAGAGATGGGAAATGGAGGTGGAAAGGAGAAGGGAAGGGAGAGCAGCCAAGGCAGCAAGGGGGGGCCAAGGGGGCTGCTGCCCCCCCTCCCCCCCCACAGCAGCAGCAAATACATCAATAGCAGCAGCAAGCTGCAATAGCAGCAGCAGCAGCTAGCAGCAGTAGCACCCACAAACCACCTCGTTTAGCCCCTAAGACCCCCACCTATATACCTATATATACATGTATATACCCTATTTATTAGCTCTATATAACCCTAATAAATCCACTAGAATAACCCCCAAAACTTGTCCTAAGAAGAGTGGAAAAAAGAGTGTTTGAATGAGTGAGTGAAGGGTTGAATTAGATTTGGTGATAGGGGAAATTGAGTTCCGTGATTCGGAACGCGTCGAAACTTGGAGGGGACTTAGCAAATATGAAATAGAGTTTGCGGGTAGGCTCCTAGGTGAAAATCGGGGTTGCGTGTGGGATTAGGGAGATGGTATCGCACCGCACCATCGCGTATCTTAAAATATTCAAGATAACGGGTAAACGGGCGATTAGGACCGTAAGATGGACTGGATGTCCACTTACCCTAGGAAACTTGGTAGTTAATGGTTGTATAGGCTAGTACCCTACTACCCTAGAAAGTCCGGAGTGAAACTCCTATGGGAAGGCCACTTGGCGTCGAGTTAGAATGGTTAAGGGTAAATATTTTAAGGGGTAATCGGGTAAATTCAAAATACGGGATTCGGGTATTCGGATCGACTTGAAACTTTGGTGACTTGTTAGGTACACCCTACAAATGTCATATTTGAACCGATTTTGGCTCGGTTGACCCAGAGTTATCTTTTTACCCAAAAGTCAACCGTGAGTCAACACTTTGCCTAATTTTGACCAAATCCAAACTAGAGTTGACCAGTTGACCAAAAGTCAACTGTTGGTCAACATTTGACCAGTTTGACCTAGGGTTGACCTAGAGTTGACCAGAGTTGACCAGGGTTGACCAGGGTTGACCAAAAGTCAAATGTAGGCCAACTCTTGATCCCGTTTGACTTTCTTCGACTTGTTTTGACTTGCGATGACTGGTATGACCTAGAGTTGACTTGGTCTGACTTAGATTGACTTGATATAACTTGATTTGACCTAGATTGACTTGACAGGACTTAGTGTGACTCAGTGAGACCTAGTTTGACCTAGATTTCATATCATTCATTGTGAATCATTCTTAAACTTGTTTAAACCTAAATTAACATACAATATCTCATCTTTAGGTTTCTGATTACCGCTCTGAGCATTAATATACCCTACAGCTCAGGACAGCAGGCGAGTACATTCACTGATAGTTTTTATTGTCTTGATATCTGCTATATCCGATTCAGTCGTAGTGTCTTACTTGATTCTCAGTCACGATAGTTCACGGACTAGTACATGTTGGATCACGGCATGAGATGTTGTTCCTGGATTTCTGGGTATATTGGTACACTTCCTGTCTTATTTTATGTACTTATATAGAACCCGATTTCTAAGGATATTTGCTACCCTCTTACGGAATCACGTGCCATGACGTGTCATGTCCAGATCCATTGTACTATTCGGGGATGGGGAATTATTAGGGGCTATGTGATCCAAGCCACCCTGTCACTATTCTTGTGCTCGCGCCACTCTTCCCTCACGAAGGGTGTAGCGAGATCCCTTGCCTTGTGCTCGTTTTCCAGGTTGGCCGGTATGACTTTCTGTTGAGGTCACCACGGATTGCCGGGCCAAGTGGATAGCCTGTCCTGTCACTTATCCCAAGCCGATCACATATCGCTCTAATAATTCAAGTCACATTTTATATTTACTTTATCTTATCGTATATTCTGCTCCGTTCTACATTCAGTATTTCCTTTCCATGCCTGGTATACAGTTACTCACATGCTCTACATGCCTTTACATTGTACCTTGATTGGAGACTAAGTTCTGCTAGGGAGAAGAGTTACAACCCCGGTCCTTGTTTGGTTTAAGGGTTGTAACTCAGCTTCCGAATGGTTCCCAAGTCTTCATACATCTTTATCTTGTAGTTCATTATACTGTCCCTTATAGAATTTGTCAATTCACATAGAACTGCTGCGATCCAGCTAGCTTTATCAGACTGTAGCCTCTATATTATATTTTGAGACCCTGTGATGTTGTATATATCTGGGCTTGTATTGGACACTGGACTTATTTACTATTTCATCTATCACATGTTCTCTTTCTGAGCTATCTACCTTAGTTTTATTCTGCGATTGAGACTGTATTGCTATGTCATCTCCAGTCGGAGAGTATATACTGTACATGTACCTTTATACTGTTAGTCGTAGTATTTACAGACGTTATATACAGCGTTCTACCGCCGATACTGCGGCGTAGGTTGGACGTACCTACGTGCTCGTGCCCCTCATAAGGGTACGGATCTTGACAGCATCGGCGTTCGGTGCCTCCTCAGGTGCATCATGATCGTCCGGATCGAAACTAGGCCCCGCCGCGTCAAAAATCATGTTCACCAACCCATCGTCGTAAGCAGCATTGTTGTGGACATCCACATAAGGCTCATTATCCGATGCTAAAGACACAAGTTCTCCGTGCGTGTGCTCCACTAATAGTAATTCGGCATGAAACCCTTCGAGTATAAATAATACGTGACTCTGGATGATATTTTAAGTTGCGACATCTCACACACGGACACTTAATTTTGGTTCCGTCTATATACTGAGGGAACGCCTTAGCAAACTGCAGGAACTGCTGTACACCCTCTATGAATTCATCCCGTACACTGCACATGTCATCAGGATGACGGTTGTATATCCACGAACGATTCCGTAAGTAGTAATTCATATCCATATCCAATTGAGGATAATTCTGTAAGATAGATACATGCACATAGCAGTCAATGAATGAATGTTAAGATAGTTTAGATATGGGTGTGCAACATAAAATGTTCATTCATTCCACATATTACAAACAAATAATTTGAAGGAAAAAACAAAAACAACTGTGTTGGAACTAAAACAACTGCCTTGTGTCAAAGTGTCGTATCCGATAGACCGATACTAATCCGATACGGTCGATACTAAGTACATACGATCGAGGTATAATTGTACTTGTAGGAGTATACGATACTAAGTACATACGACCGATACTAATCCGATACGGTCGATACTAATCCGATACCGATTCTGATACTCATCCCAACTGTCCAATATCGACCATTTGGGTCTACAAGAGTTACTTTATCCAGTTTGTCAAGAAAGGTAAAACTTTTTAAATTAATATCCAATATCGACCCTTTGGCCTGTAATTGAGCAGTATCCTAACTCAAACTATCTATCCTAACTAATAAATTAATATCCAACTTTAACATCTACTAACTCTCATATTCCTTCTAACATAAACTAATATCCTAATCTAAACTAACCCTTTAACTGAAACTAATATCTAAACAATACTAATCATGAACTAACACCCTAACTTGGAAGTCCACACTGCTCAAGCACATGCCAAAGGCCAAGTTATAAGGCAAAATGCAGGTAACTGCCTATAGCTACAAGGCAAAACCAAATGTTGACGGTATATATACCGTCAACATTTAAAAAATTTACTTGTCTTGACAAAATGAGTGAAGTAATTCTTATAGACCGAAAAGATACTCTATACACTCTATTAATACGATATACCAAGCATACCTACACTTCTAGGATACTCTATACACTGTAGTAATGAATTGCCCTTACTAATGATGCTCTTAGGTAACATATTTAACAGATGAGATTTTCATGTTGCACTTGCGCATTTATAGCTATAAACTGCTTGAGCAACAACATATAGGTATGGGAATCAGTATCGGACTATTCCTATGAGTATTGATATCGGCGATATCAGTAGTAGACTTACTAGCTAGGGTTTTGGTCAAACTCTAGTCCACAAGTTCAATTAGCCTATTGGGTTCATTTCTAGGTAATCCTATAGATATCTCAGGGTATAGGCTAAGGTACACTAGGTCAAGCACATATGTATACCATATATATACAATAACATATATATTATATATATATATATATATATATATATATATATATATATATATATATATATATATATCCTCTCATAAAATATATATATATATATATCCTCTCATAAATATAGTATAACTCATATCCCAACAATACCTACATATACTATATATATGAACCTGTAAACCCAAACTTATCCCAAACTGGTATGTAAACCCACAAACTGAACTACAACCCAAGCAAACTCATAGACTCACGAACTCAACCTGGGAATCAAACTCAAAAGCAAACCCTAACTCAGAACTCACCCAAACTCCCAAACAACATACAACATTCAATTATATAGCCTTTTTATATAAATACAGAAATAATGTAAGAATCGTATCAGTCTACAGAACTAACATTTAGGTTAGGGTTTACCTAGTCGGGGCCGGAGGAGCGGGTCGTCGAGGGGGCAGGGGGTCGCCGGTGGGGAGCTGGAGATGAGGGTGAGCGGGGTCGCCGGTGGGAGCAGGGTCGCCGAACGGGGTCGCGGAGGGTCGGTGTCACGTCCCAGAACCAGAATACTGGAGAGCGGAGGAATAACTCAGCCAGCTACGTATTACGGGTAGAGGAATACCGTATAATACGATCAATGCTGTCTAATAAGACGAAGGGGTGCATACTACATAAAAGTCATACTATGGTCACTTCACATCTAATGTCTCAATCATTCAAACACAAACAGAAATAGAGAACATGTAAGATAAAGCAGTAAGGTGTCCCAAATGCTCAGTCAAAATGTTCTTGATATCTGGCTTTACAAAACATAGCCAGATGACGAAGCAAGGTATACGCAATTATTTATCAGCTGCAGCCTGACTTAGTTACAATTACGTAAGAGTAAGTACAAGACGATCCGACTAACATGTCGGTGCCAAACGGCAAAATATAAAGTAAGTAACAAACGAGCGGAAAGTAAGGAACCCACTCGAGTCCTCCTGCGATCATTCCTCTAGTATTGACCATCTTGGAGGTGGAAGTAAGCTGAGTCCTCGGGAAGCGGCTCTAAATCTGGCCATGCAAAACCAGAGAGGTTAGACCTCTAGTAGCAAGTACCGCAAGGAAGCACGATGTGAGGAATTTAAACCAGTAAATAAGAGAATATAATAATAGATCTCTGCTTGCTACTGGGATTCACATAACGTCACGACACTTCGAACCAACCTCCCAACCAAACAAGGACAGAGGTTGTCCCATCATGTCTCGACACTCTGATCATCTCAGTTAGTCAACAGAGTAGGTACAGTTCTGTGGGTTCGTTTGCAAATTATTGGTTTTCCGAAAATATTTCGGATGCTGTGGTTTAGCCAATATTAATTGGATTATGGTTCTGTTGGTATTTTTAGTATTTTGTTATGTGGGAATTCCTTGATTCATGTTGGCTCGGGAAATTCCTTAGTATCTGTGGACTTGGGAATTTTGTATATGTTGGTTTGAGATTATTTTTCAGGAAAATCGATGCGTTTTCCAGTTTTGGGTTATCCCGAAAATAGAGGGAATGCTGTCGAAATTTTTATAAAAATTTGATTATATGATTTTAAAACAATTTTCGGAAATGATATTATTTTAGGGCGACGACCTTATTGGTCAGTGGGCCCCCAGTGAAATGCAAACGCACCGGTCTGTCCGGACGTTGAGGCAGAGTAGCTGTAAATGAAGATTGGACCAGTTCTGAGACTCATTCTATTTTATTCTTAAATTAGAATTATTAGTTATTATTATTGTGTAAATTTTGTAGGACTAACAGTTTCTTTCTCTTATTTTAATTCATGGAAATGTAAGAGCATAAGCTCGTTTGTTTATTTTTTTGTAAATTGTTATAAGAAGGAATTAGCTGTAGATTTTTCTGGGATTGTGAATACGTAGGATTAATTAATATTAATTAGTTAGAAATTCACGATTTTCTCATTTAAAGAAAAGAAAATGTATTTATATATATAATTATAAAAATACAAAATTTTTCCCAATAAATTGATAAAAACAAGTTTTTCGAAATAAAATATAAATTTAGATTTCCTTAATTGTAACGCACTAGAAAAATGTGTTTTTGATTGTGTTGGTTAATACAAGATTAAAATTGGCTAGGAGACAAAATCTAGAGATTGTAACTAGATAATTCTAGAGTTGTGGTTTCTGAGACAAAATTTTCGGAATGTAGGACTTCAAAGAAGAGTGTGACTATTCAAATTCTGAAGTACAAATCTCGTCCAACTTGGGAAATTTAAGGCAAGTACATTTATGTTGATTACAATTATTTAATAATCACTTCACTGCAATTTTAAATCACTGTTCAAACACGAACTCTTTCGGGAGTATTGATTGTACTGTTGGGGACTGGGGGAGTAGAGTAGTGGATATGACCAAATCCAAAATTAGGATAACTGACTGTATTAGCTTTCCCCTCTTCACACGGGGACAAGCCATACCGTATCGCTAGGATACTACTGTAACCCAATCC
The DNA here is from genome assembly GCA_029216955.1 of Iris pallida. Classification (NCBI taxonomy): domain Eukaryota; kingdom Viridiplantae; phylum Streptophyta; class Magnoliopsida; order Asparagales; family Iridaceae; genus Iris; species Iris pallida. The sequence goes on along the minus strand of JANAVB010033219.1, from coordinate 8,243,551 downwards.
GGTCATATTCATTACCTATTCACAACACTGTACTGTAGAATTTTAAAAACTGTTTCATCTTCAAATTATTTAAAAGTGCATGATTTTATTGTTAAATTAATTGTCAAGATTAGCATAAATTGTACTTTGCTCCTTTTCTGACTGGATCCCCGTAGGTACTACTGATGACCTGGAGATGCTGATCAATACCTACTATGATCCTGATATGTACCCGGCGGTACTTCCACCTGACGAGGATGTTGTGGCATCACCATAGATGCTACTTTTGTTTGAGAGTTTAGTTGTTTCTTTGTTATTTCAAGTTTATGAATCCTTGTAACAGAACAAGTATTAATTTATCGTTTAAATTAATGTTGTGGCAAACTTAGTTTCAAAATGTTATTGATCACCTGCATATGGATTACAGCTTACTGCCGCCGTCTCATCAACGGTGCAGGCTGGGCATGATCCGATTCGACCCAAGTATTTGGGGACCGGGTCGTGACAATGCATATGCAGTCAGGATCTCATACGGCTAGGAAGTGCCATACGGCCATGAAAAATAGCAGTCAACAGCATGCGACCACGGAAAACAGCATATGCCAGGACAACATGTGCCAGGACAACATGCGCCAGCAAACAGCATGTGCCATCAAACAACATATGCCAGGAAACAGCATGTGCCAGGACAGCATGCGCCAAAAAACAGCCTGTGCAAGGAAACAGAATGCGACAGGACAGCATGCGCCAGGAAACATCATGCGCTAGGAAGCAGCATGCGCCAGGACAGCATGCGCCAGCAAACAGCATGCGCCAGCAAACAGCAGGCAACAGCTTTTTGTCAGCAAACAACATGCGCCAGAAAATATCATGCACCAGGACAACATGCGCCAGCAAACAACATGCAACAGCTTTTTGTCAGCAAACAGCATACGCCAGGAAACATCATGCGCCAGGACAGCATGCGCCAGGACAGCATGCGCCAGCAAACAGTATGCGCCAGCAAACAGCAGGCAACAGCTTTTTGCCAGTAAACAGCATGTGCCAGAAAACAGCATGCGCCTGGACAGCATGCGCCAACAAACAGCATGCGCCAGCAAACAGCAGACAATAGCTTTTTGCCAGCAAATACCATGCTCCAGAAAATAGCATACGCCAGGACAGCATGCGCCAGCAAGCAGCATGCACCAGCAAACAGCAGGCAACAACTTTTTGCCAGCAAACAACATGCGCCAGAAAATAGCATGCGCCAGGATAGCATGCGCCAGCAAACAGCATGCGCCAGCAAACAGCAGACAACAGCTTTTTGCCAGCAAACAGTATGCGCCAAGAAACAGCATGCGCCAGCAAACAACATGCAACAGCTTTTTGCCAGCAAATAGCATACGCCAGAAAACAGCATGCGCTCGGAAACAGCATGCGCCAGGACACAGCATGCACTAGGAAACAGCATGCACTGCTCATCTTCCCCAACCAGCCACCAATGGCCATGAAAACCCATGAACCAAAAGACCATAAATCACTCAAAATAAGTCGAAATCAGGACTTCCAATGGTCTAAATTGGGTAGAATCAAATTTCCTACAACATGGAACTATCAAAACTTGACAGATAACAAAGTTACTAGATCAAAACCTAAAAGTTCCAAAAATGTATTAAACTTAGATCTACATGAAATGAGCCATGGGAATTGAAAATGCTAAGTACTAAAGTATCTAAAAATCTTGAGAGGAAGACAATGAAACAACAAAATTGGAAATCCATCAAGAAGCAAGTTGGCACTTGCCTATCGGCTGGGTAGGTAGGAAGAATTATGGAGGATGAAGAAGAAGAGTAATGGAGAAGGAGTAAATAAAGAGAGAGAAAGGATTTTGGAGTTTTAAATGGGGGTGGTGGTATGTGGGTTCATGTTGAACCATCCAAGACCGAAAAATAAACTAACTCGGTTCGAACCCAAAAGCAAAGCAGAAAGTAAAATATAGAAAGTAAAATGCAGAAAAATATTTAACAGGAAATTAAAGGATTTTAATACAGAATAATACATGATAAATATTAAATAAATATATTCAAGCAGTACATGTATTTAGAATACGTATTCCGGGAACGGGAAGTGACAGTCGGGGGCCGAGGGGGGAGGGTCGCCGAGGGGAGAGGGGGTCGCCAGAGGCCGAGGGGGGAGGGTCGTCGAGGGGGAGCGAGCTTTCGTTTGGAAAAATTTCGATCGAAAAATAATGGGGGAATGAAAACTGAAAGCCCTATATTTTTAATTTAGCGACGTCATACATATACGTCGGTAAACGTCGCTACTATTAGTGAAATTAGCAACGTTACAGTAGTTACGTCGGTAAACGTCGCTAATATTAGTGATATTAGCGACGTTCGCCGACTTATCCGAGACATATATTTTCTTTTACACAAAAAAGTTGCAAAACGTCGCCGATCATCGGTAATAGTGACGTATTGCGACGTTTATAGATTACGTCGCTAATTTCTTGTCACGACCCGCACCCGCCGTGAGGGTACGAGTACGTAACAGCGCCCAGCCTACGCCGCAGTGTCGGCGGTAGAACGCTGTCCTAGGCCAAGAACTATAACTAGCTAACATGGAATACTCTCCTCAATGTGTCCAACACAGAGGTACAACTCAATCACAACTAAGGTAGAATGTAGCACGATAGAAATAGATAAGAAACTCCTCAACTGAGGCACAACAGAAAGAATACAACTCAACATCTACCAGCTCAATATCTCTAAGAATATACAACTCAGGAAATAAAGACAACAGCTATACATAAAAATAAAATAGACTAAGCTATCTATACTAAGCAAGGTGCCATCCTCAGTAGCTGCCTGAACCTCCCCAGGGGTCCAGGTCGCAAGTGTCATCTAGGCAAGCTCCAAGGTAAGGGGTGCAGGGTTCCTCATCATCCTCTGTAAAATTTTCAACAGGTCCAGTCAGGACGGGAGCGAGCACAATACATCTCACGCAAATCATAACAGGTTAGAAAATATAAACGTGCAAGAGAGTACGATACATGAAACTGAAAGGAAATACATGATGTAAACAGGAAGAGAACTGTAATAGAATATCTACTATAAGTAGAGAGCTACCAGTGACTAGTGATTTAGAGTACAAAGTCGACATGTGAACGGCTTGATTTGCACATAGCTATACTAAAGAGGTGTACATGGCTATTCTACTTTGGAATTGTTCACATGACTATTTATACTCCCCCAAGCCCCCAATCAATACACAAGGATCCAGACAGGTTATGTTACGCACATGATTTTCACATGAAGCCCATAGGGGGGTATACATGAAGTATTCACGAGGCTCAGAGAACTGAGTGCACATGAATTCCACACGAAAGCCCACGAAGGGTGCACATAAAGTATAGGTTATACATGAGATTCATGGGAAACACGACCGATCATGATAGCACATGAGAGTACACGAGCAAGCACGAACGAGCATGAAGCACATGATAAACATGGATAACAAGAGAGCGAGGAATACACGATGTACATGAAACACATGGCACAATGTATTCGATGCTCCCGAGGGGGATAACATCTCAAGCAAGGATCCATATAGTATCAATCCGTGATAATGTCGTGACAGCATCAAATAAAGTAAACTAGAGCAGGAATATAATTCTAAGCAAGTTATGAAATGATCAGAGAATGTACTCGCCTGGTATCTGAATAGTTGTGAAAATGTACTGTCCGAGATGAGGTACCTGACTCCTAGTTAGAGCAACACAAGTCAAGATGTATACAGAGGGTGATATATGAATGTACAATGCATCTGCATGCTGTCTAGGTCAATCTAGACCAAAGTCAACTCTTGGTCAACTCTGGTCAACCTAAAGTCAAACCTAGTCAATAGTCCAATCTAGGTCTCACCAAACCATTCTAGGTTCTAACAAGTCTACTCTAGGTTACTATGGCTAATAGCCTATTTAGGAAACCACTATCCAACACTCTATCACATCAACACAACATTATCTACACTACATTAGCCCTATGACATTCCATACTCTATGACCCATATCACAACCCACACAACATTACACATATATATACAATACACATATCATGGTATCCCATACAATATATATATATAAATATATACACAATCCTATATAGGAAAACTATATATATAACAAACTCAAATGAATACATATACATATGAAAAGAGGGGGATAACATCTACTAGTGCATGTGTGTTTGTGTGCCAAGCAATAGGCTTGAGAGGGCATGTGTGTGTGAGTGAATGTGGGGCTAAAATCTGAGAGTAACTTGTGGTGTGGTGTGTAATGAAACTAGGAAAACAGGGAATAACCTAGGGAATGAAAACAGTTAAACCAAGGTGAAAATCAGTCCAATAACTAAACAGTGTAGTGAGCATACCCAGGTTCAACACTCAAATCCAGGTTGTAGTTTAATCCATCAATCAGTTCAACTTAGGAAAACTAGGATCAATTAACAAGTAGCTATGGTTAAAGCTCATTCCCAACCCTAAAGCCAATTTGAATGAAACATTTCGTCAATAGTATCAACAATATGTGGGAGGATATTACAGTGAGAAATATCACTTAAAACAGGGACTATCAATTTAGGAAATAAAACAACAGTGGCATGGCAAACAGGAATCAAGAGAAAAGGAAAAATCAGTTTGTTAACCAACCCAAGCCTCCTTAACTCAGTTTAAACTATTGTCAAGAAAAGGGAAAGCCCTTTCTTAGGTTTATGACAGTTAATGAAACATTGTGAAAGAAATGGAAATCAATTCCAGTTAACTAACAACCTATCTATTTCAGTTGATAGTTCATAAAACAATGTGTTCAGTCATGGTTAGCATTTAACAGTGCCAAAATAGGAAAGGAACCAGTCCAGTTTTTCGAAATCCACACTACACCTAGAAATCTCAGTTATTAAAGAAGCCCAAAAAAAATAGTTATAACTCAAGTTAGTATCTCAATTTAATATCAAATCCAGGTTTAGGCATTACATTCATTCTCAAAAACAGTGAACCATGAGTTCACAGTAAATTTGAATCCAAAAAGCCTACACACATGCTAGCTCATAATGTAAAAACCCATACACATATAGAAGTAAATCATGAATTCAAACACCAATTTCAGTTGAAAGGTACAGGGAAAAGTCTCAGGATTGAGGAACAGTAAAAAGGGAAATAAAATCTCAGTTATTAAAGACAACTATCTCAGTTTTGTGTGATAGGAACTAATCTTTAAGTTCTCAGGAAAATAGCAATGACAGTAATCAAGGTAAACCATAGCTTAATACAATTATACCACTACTTAACCACAACAACCAAATATTCAAAACCAATCAATCCAAACTAAATCTCTTTGCATTAAACCCAATTCAATGGAACAAATTATCTAGGAAATTCTCAGGTTTTGCAATGACAGTTCAACATACAGTGATATGTTTGCACTGGTTGCAGGAACTGGTGTTCTAACATTCAAAAACCCATAAAAATACTATAATTCAAACCCAGGCATGGCAGTTAAGATTAGGTTAGCAAATCAGTGTGTGTTAACATAACAAGCAATGTGAGTTTAACATTTAAAACTTTATAAAAACTGGAAATAAAATCAGACTGATACTTAACAGTTCATATCAGGAAATAGGGATTTTTCCCATTTCGAAAACCAAAACCTAAGGAAAACTCACAATCAGGCATATGGACATGTTCCCCATGTGTAAACGTGTCTAGGGGGGTCCATTCGTGTCCAGGAAACAGGACACGAAGTGTCCAAACAACCACAAAACCCAATCGGGTACACAGAATTAAGAAAGAACAGTGCAGTGTCGTGCACGTGTTCACAGAGGTCGTGGACACGACACACGACACGTGTGACCACGTGGTCATGTCCACGTGTAGCCCATGTGTCAGGCTACACGTTAGACACCCTGTGAGGTGTCCACGTGGTGTCTACTACGGACACGAGATGGCGAGTTGCGCGTGTCTGTGCGTGCTCAGCCGCCCGCGCGCGACAGCGCTGCGGCCAGTGCGGCCCCGATTTCTCAGTGCACAGCCCACGAGAAGCTCCCAAACTTTGGGAGCTTGGTGGCAGACATTGCCCCAAGTTTCTCCCAAAATTTGAGGACACGACGTGTCCTGTGTCCAGAGAAATGGACCCCGAATAGCAGGGCACTGCCTGTGCGTGCTGTGAGCGTGTTCGTGTCCTGTTTGGACACGGACACGGCTCGAAAACCAACTCAGTCCAGTTGCAAACTAATGTACACATATAAATCATCAAATTTGTTCAAACACTTTTCAAAAATAACAAACAAAAATCCTTTGTGGCATATCAACAAACACTATAAAAACGACACTGATACGTGTCCAAAATGGACACGAAAGGACACGAAATTCTAGGGATTCCTATTCCTACGGTTAGGCTAGGTATAGGGCTCCCTAATGATGCAAAAATAGCAGGGTTCTATGGTGAGGAAATGAAATTACCTATGTGAATCAAAAGCTCCACAAAGAGGTGCTCCTCTTGATGGCCAAATTCCTCCAATGAGCTCCAAAGCCAAGAACACTTGGTACCAACAGAAAGTAGAGAAAATTTAGGACTCAAAGCAATTTGTTTGGGTTAAAAGGAATAAAAATGAATTTACTAGGATTTATGGAAGATGGGAAATACCTCTTTCCAAAACTTGCACAAATCCCAATGGAGGCTAGCCCTAAATTCTAGGAGGGGATTAAATAGGGGAAAGGGATCACTAGTGGCTGCCATGGGCTGATTAGGGTTAGGGTTTGGCTACATGGTGTGGGCCTATGGGCTTTAAGTCTCAAGTCATTAATCATGACTTATGAAGTCATAAGCCATTTTAGCCTAATCAACTCCAAAACTCTCCAAACAAGTTCTAATGACTTAAACCTCACTAAATTAGGTCTAACCAAGTTTACTTAACCTAACCAAGTGGTCTTAACCTAGGTTAGTCACTAGGTTAGTCTCCTAGTCAACACTAGTCAACCCTCATCCAAACAATTCAAAATAAATTCTAAAAATTCCTATAAATTCAAATAAATTATAATAAAATCAAATAACCCCAAAAATGTCTAAATACCCTAATCACATGGCTAGGCTCTAGGGTAGGCAGTCTCTACTGTTCACTAGCACAACACCAAATCATAAGTCATGATTTAAATAGTTTTAAAAATTATTAAAAAATCACCAAAATTATATTAAAATTTTAAATACCATAATTAAATAAATTAAATACAAAATTTCAAAATTACCCTCATCTGGAAAACTGGGTGTTACAATCCTACCCACCTTATAAAAATTTTGTCCTCGAAATTAAGATAGTAGCAGGCCTTCTAGGTCAAACACCCCACAAACAAAGTCTCAAACATACCGTCAGATAATCATATGCGTCTGTCCAAAATCATGATACTCAGAATCTTCGTCGTGTTAGCGAGCAAGGCTACGATAATCACAGAGTCCTTGACTAAGGCACATACCTCTAGAATCATGGTATTTAAAATTTTTGCATTGCCGCATGCTTGGCAGCGAAAACCTTAAATTCCCACACCCGAGAAATACGTCCTAAATCTGACTATATGTCCTCACTATGCCTGCTAAAAACGACTATCGAAGATTCTAGATATCCATAACTGGGTGACCTAGCCCATATGATTTATCTCAGAAGAAAATCAAACATAACTTAAGAACAACAGGACAAAATTGATAAATCAACAAGGAATAGAAGGAATCGAAATTTCAAGGGTTATAAGAGGCAACTGCAGAAATGGAATCAAGGAACGGAACCTGCAACTAGATCTCCAACGGCCTGAGCATCCTTGACTGTCCTGGCGAAAGCTCGCCCTTGCTGGCCTCCTCTGGCCTGCTGCTGATGCTGCATATACCTCTGCTGCTGAGTCGGTAAGGGTAATCCCGTCTGTTGGCCTACCGGAGCCCTAGCTCCTGCTCCCTGAACTGTTTGTCCTGATGACTCGGGACACTCTCTCAGACGATGATCGGATCCTCCGCAAAGCAAACATCTGCCCAGCCTCTTCCGGCATTCGCCCCAACCATGCCCTGGTCTCTTACAGAAGGGACAAATAATAACTAGCTGCTGCTCCGGGGCCTGCTGCTGAATCTGTGGCTGCTGCGTCTGCTGAAAGGGTACACGGTCATGAAACTGCCGCTGCTGAAGGTAGACCCTCGGCTGCTGGTACTGCTGCTGAAACTGCAGAGGTAGCATCTGCTGTGGATACTGCTGCTGACTCTGCAAATGGGGCACCTGCTGCTGAATCTGTAGGTGGGGCCTCTTGGCCGGGACTGCACTACCACTGGCTCCCTGAGTATCTAGCCTCCTCTTCTCCTTCAGTCCAAGATCGTCCTCCGCTGTCATGGCTCCTACTAGAATCTGCTCGAAAGTGGCGTCGCGGTCGCTCTTGGTATATGACTTGATCTCTCCGATCAAACCCCTGCGGAACCTCCTCGCCTTCCCGACCTCGGTAAGATCCTCGATGAATCTGCTCAAACGGCTGAACTCTCCAGCGTACTCCTCAACGGTCTGGTTCCCCTGAACCAAACTCTCGAAATGCGCCTCCAAAGCACGGAGTGCGGTATCGGGAAAGAATTTCTCCTTGAACAGTTTCTTGAACGCTGCCCAAGTCTGACCGGCTGTACCAACCCTCGGGTCCGTCTGGTACCAGGTACGGGCCAAGTCCTGCATCTGACTGGCGGCTGCCTCGATCTGTAATCCTGCTGGTATCTGTGCCAATCGGAATATCTCTCAATGTGCTCTATCCAATCGTCAGCGTATATGATGCCCTCTGTACCCTTGAAGTCTCGGGGTCCCATCTTCTTGAAGGAATGGATGTCTGGAGTCCTCGGCTGATACGGCTGCATCTGGCCTCCCTGTGGCTGAGCAGCCACCAGCTCTACTGTCGTCCTAACCAACTGGTGAGTATCTTGTATGCTCTGTCGGATATCAGCAGACTGGCTCTGCTGTATCTGTTGCTGAAACTCCATGAATCGCTGGAAGAGGGTAAACATCTGAGCCGCATCTACTGTCCCTGAAGGTAACTGCTGCTGAGTCATATCTGGAATGACGGGGAAAGACCTCCGGACAGGTGGAGGTGCACTCCCAAAGGCTGCAGAAGCTCCTATGTGAGCAGAAATAGGGGGTGCCGTGGTCCCAGCATCCACAATCGGGGGGGGTGGTAGGCCTCACCAGCGTCTGCTGAGCCAGAGCGATGCGATCGTGTCTCGATCACCATCCTGGAGACAGATCAAACAAGGAAATCAATACTGAGATAGAATCGATAATTCAAGGGAGGACAGTTATTCAAGGAAGTATCAGAAATTTAGATAGCAGGAATTCAGTTAGAGTTTTTCCCTATGTGATTGAGTACCTCAAAATAACTCCTAATCCTACTGCAGGCTGTAGTGGTACTCTAGTTCGAATACCACTACACAAACTCGACCTGCATGGGCCACCACTAAAAACGTGTCACGACCCGCACCCGCCGTGAGGGTACGAGTACGTAACAGGCCCAGCCTACGCCGCAGTGTCGGCGGTAGAACGCTGTCTAGGCCAGAACTATAACTAGCTAACATGGAATACTCTCCTCAATGTGTCCAACACAGAGGTACAACTCAATCACAACTAAGGTAGAATGTAGCACGATAAAATAGAAGAAACTCCTCAACTGAGGCACAACAGAAAGAATACAACTCAACATCTACCAGCTCAATATCTCTAAGAATATACAACTCAGGAATAAAGACAACAGCTATACATGAAAATAAAATAGACTAAGCTATCTATACTAAGCAAGGTCCATCCTCAGTAGCTGCCTGAACCTCCCCAGGGGTCCAGGTCGCGAGTGTCATCTAGGCAAGCTCCAAGGTAAGGGGTGCAGGGTTCCTCATCATCCTCGTAAAATTTTCAACAGGTCCAGTCAGGACGGGAGCGAGCACAATACATCTCACGCAAATCATAACAGGTTAGAAAATATAAACGTGCAAGAGAGTACGATACATGAAACTGAAAGGAAATACATGATGTAAACAGGAAGAGAACTGTAATAGAATATCTACTATAAGTAGAGAGCTACCAGTGACTAGTGATTTAGAGTACAAAGTCGACATGTGAACGGCTTGATTTGCACATGGCTATACTAAAGAGGTGTACATGGCTATTCTACTTTGGAATTGTTCACATGACTATTTATACTCCCCCAAGCCCCCAATCAATACACAAGGATCCAGACAGGTTATGTTACGCACATGATTTTCACATGAAGCCCATAGGGGGTATACATGAAGTATTCACGAGGCTCAGAGAACTGAGTGCACATGAATTCCACACGAAAGCCCACGAAGGGTGCACATGAAGTATAGGTTATACATGAGATTCATGGGAAACACGACCGATCATGATAGCACATGAGAGTACACGAGCAAGCACGAACGAGCATGAAGCACATGATAAACATGGATAACAAGAGAGCGAGGAATACACGATGTACATGAAACACATGGCACAATGTATCCGATGCTCCCGAGGGGGATAACATCTCAAGCAAGGATCCATATAGTATCAATCCGTGATAATGTCGTGACAGCATCAAATAAAGTAAACTAGAGCAGGAATATAATTCTAAGCAAGTTATGAAATGATCAGAGAATGTACTCGCCTGGTATCTGAATAGCTGTGAAAATGTACTGTCCGAGATGAGGTACCTGACTCCTAGTTAGAGCAACACAAGTCAAGATGTATACAGAGGGTGATATATGAATGTACAATGCATCTGCATGCTGTCTAGGTCAATCTAGACCAAAGTCAACTCTTGGTCAACTCTGGTCAACCTAAAGTCAAACCTAGTCAATAGTCCAATCTAGGTCTCACCAAACCATTCTAGGTTCTAACAAGTCTACTCTAGGTTACTATGGCTAATAGCCTATTTAGGAAACCACTATCCAACACTCTATCATCAACACAACATTATCTACACTACATTAGCCCTATGACATTCCATACTCTATGACCCATATCACAACCCACACAACATTACACATATATATACAATACACATATCATGGTATCCCATACAATATATATATATAAATATATACACAATCCTATATAGGAAAACTATATATATAACAAACTCAAATGAATACATATACATATGAAAAGGGGGATAACATCTACTAGTGCATGTGTGTTTGTGCCAAGCAATAGGCTTGAGAGGGCATGTGTGTGTGAGTGAATGTGAGGCTAAAATCTGAGAGTAACTTGTGGTGTGGTGTGTAATGAAACTGGGAAAACAGGGAATAACCTAGGGAATGAAAACAGTTTAACCAAGGTGAAAATCAGTCCAATAACTAAACAGTGTAGTGAGCATACCCAGGTTCAACACTCAAATCCAGGTTGTAGTTTAATCCATCAATCAGTTCAACTTAGGAAAACTAGGATCAATTAACAAGTAGCTATGGTTAAAGCTCATTCCCAACCCTAAAGCCAATTTGAATGAAACATTTCGAATAGTATCAACAATATGTGGGAGGATATTACAGTGAGAAATATCACTTAAAACAGGGACTATCAATTTAGGAAATAAAACAACAGTGGCATGGCAAAACAGGAATCAAGAGAAAAGGAAAAATCAGTTTGTTAACCAACCCAAGCCTCCTTAACTCAGTTTAAACTATTGTCAAGAAAAGGGAAAGCCCTTTCTTAGGTTTATGACAGTTAATGAAACATTGTGAAAGAAATGGAAATCAATTCCAGTTAACTAACAACCTATCTATTTCAGTTGATAGTTCATAAAACAATGTGTTCAGTCATGGTTAGCATTTAACAGTGCCAAAATAGGAAAGGAACCAGTCCAGTTTTTCGAAATCCACACTACACCTAGAAATCTCAGTTATTAAAGAAGCCCAAAAAAAAACAGTTATAACTCAAGTTAGTATCTCAACTTAATATCAATTCCAGGTTTAGGCATTACATTCATTCTCAAAAACAGTGAACCATGAGTTCACAGTAAATTTGAATCCAAAAAGCCTACACACATGCTAGCTCATATTGTAATAACCCATACACATATATAGAAGTAAATCATGAATTCAAACACCAATTTCAGTTGAAAGGTACAGGGAAAAGTCTCAGGATTGAGGAACAGTAAAAAGGGAAATAAAATCTCAGTTATTAAAGACAACTATCTCAGTTTTGTGTGATAGGAACTAATCTTTAAGTTCTCAGGAAAATAGCAATGACAGTAATCAAGGTAAACCATAGCTTAATACAATTATACCACTACTTAACCACAACAACCAAATATTCAAAACCAATCAATCCAAACTAAATCTCTTTGCATTAAACCCAATTCAATGGAACAAATTATCTAGGAAATTCTCAGGTTTTGCAATGACAGTTCAACATACAGTGATATGTTTGCACTGGTTGCAGGAACTGGTGTTCTAACATTCAAAAGCCCATAAAAATACTATAATTCAAACCCAGGCATGGCAGTTAAGATTAGGTTAGCAAATCAGTGTGTGTTAACATAACAAGCAATGTGAGTTTAACATTTAAAACTTCATAAAAACTGGAAATAAAATCAGACTGATACTTAACAGTTCATATCAGGAAATAGGGATTTTTCCCATTTCGAAAACCAAAACCTAAGGAAAACTCACAATCAGGCATATGGACATGTTCCCCATGTGTAAACGTGTCTAGGGGGTCCATTCGTGTCCAGGAAACTGGACACGAAGTGTCCAAACAACCACAAAACCCAATCGGGTACACAGAATTAAGAAAGAACAGTGCAGTGTCGTGCACGTGTTCACAGAGGTCGTGGACACGACACACGACACGTGTGACCACGTGGTCATGTCCACGTGTAGCCCACGTGTCAGGCTACACGTTAGACACCCTGTGAGGTGTCCACGTGGTGTCTACTGCGGACACGAGACGGCGAGTTGCGCGTGTCTGTGCGTGCTCAGCCGCCCGCGCGACAGCGCGGCCAGTGCGGCCCCGATTTCTCAGTGCACAGCCCACGAGAAGCTCCCAAACTTTGGGAGCTTGGTGGCAGACATTGCCCCAAGTTTCTCCCAAAATTTGAGGACACGACGTGTCCTGTGTCCAGAGAAATGGACCCCGAATAGCAGGGCACTGCCTGTGCGTGCTGTGAGCGTGTTCGTGTCCTGTTTGGACACGGACACGGCTCGAAAACCAACTCAGTCCAGTTGCAAACTAATGTACACATATAAATCATCAAATTTGTTCAAACACTTTTCAAAAATAACAAACAAAAATCCTTTGTGGCATATCAACAAACACTATAAAAACGACACTGATACGTGTCCAAAATGGACACGAAAGGACACGAAATTCTAGGGATTCCTATTCCTACGGTTAGGCTAGGTATAGGGCTCCCTAATGATGCAAAAATACAGGGTTCTATGGTGAGGAAATGAAATTACCTATGTGAATCAAAAGCTCCACAAAGAGGTGCTCCTCTTGATGGCCAAATTCCTCCAATGAGCTCCAAAGCCAAGAACACTTGGTACCAACAGAAAGTAGAGAAATTTAGGACTCAAAGCAATTTGTTTGGGTTAAAAGGAATAAAAATGAATTTACTAGGATTTATGGAAGATGGGAAATACCTCTTTCCAAAACTTGCACAAATCCCAATGGAGGCTAGCCCTAAATTCTAGGAGGGGATTAAATAGGGGAAAGGGATCACTAGTGGCTGCCATGGGCTGATTAGGGTTAGGGTTTGGCTACATGGTGTGGGCCTATGGGCTTTAAGTCTCAAGTCATTAATCATGACTTATGAAGTCATAAGCCATTTTAGCCTAATCAACTCCAAAACTCTCCAAACAAGTTCTAATGACTTAAACCTCACTAAATTAGGTCTAACCAAGTTTACTTAACCTAACCAAGTGGTCTTAACCTAGGTTAGTCACTAGGTTAGTCCTAGTCAACACTAGTCAACCCTCATCCAAACAATTCAAAAATAAATTCTAAAAATTCCTATAAATTCAAATAAATTATAATAAAATCAAATAACCCCAAAAATGTCTAAATACCCTAATCACATGGCTAGGCTCTAGGGTAGGCAGTCTCTACTGTTCACTAGCACAACACCAAATCATAAGTCATGATTTAAATAGTTTTAAAAATTATTAAAAAAATCACCAAAATTATATTAAAATTTTAAATACCATAATTAATAAATTAAATACAAAATTTCAAAATTACCCTCATCTGGAAAACGGGTGTTACATTCCTTAAACGTTAGCGACGTTTTAATAAAACGTCGCTAATTGCGTCGCTAATATGACTTGTTCAGTAGTGAGGATACATATGTCATAGAGACAAATGTATGTGTAATATTTAAAACTGTAGCAGGTACGTGATCGTCAATAGGTGTACAATGCAGGGGCACATAATGAAATGTACTTTCGTACAAGTGATACGGCGATAGATGTACATACACATAAATACGGCTTTGAGATAAAGGCCTACGGCACAGTAATCATGTAAAATGAAACTTTGTTCGTTAC